>CAMZMU010000070.1:22688463-22892193 GCA_947311845.1 Poa pratensis | reverse complement strand
TTGGGAACCGGGAGGGGCACAGAGGCTTCCGCTTTAGGCCCGGTTGGGCCGGCCCATGGACCGGGCAAGTGCCAGAGACGAACGGCCTTACGGCCGGTTTTAACCGGCCTCGCGACCGGCCGTGCGAGCGGGGAACAGCGCCGTGCTGGACGCAACTCCGGCGATGTCCCGGCGAGAAAGGGAGAAGGGAAAGAGGGAGAAGGGTGCTTTAGCACTGGACGCTCACACGAACACGGGGAGAGGGTCGGGACGGCGGAGGTGGCTCGCCGGCGCCGGAAGCGTGCGCGGCGGCGTCCGGACGGCCGCGGGGAAGGAGAGGACAATGCGGTCGATTTCCGGCCTCCCGGACCAATCGCCTGGAGGAGAACGTAGAGGAGAGCACGGCAGTGCTGGTGGTCCGCTTCGATTCGTGCGGGGGAGCTTCAATCGTCGGCGGCGAGCTCGGCAGGGGGCGGCATGGCGGCGCGGGAAGGAGAACAGGGGAGAGGCAGTGGGAAAGCAAGTGGGGAACTGGGGCAGCGTGGCCTCGGGAGCTCGCTCCCGTGCAGTAGAGGGCAAGGGGAGGTCTAGCTCGGCGTGCACCGTGGTGCGGGTGCGGCACGAGCATGGTGCTCGGTCGCTACAGGGAGATGGGAGGAAGAGAGGATTTTACATCTAGGTCCCTGGAGTTTCAAAACATCACGGTTTGGTCCTTTTTGGTACTGGTTTAAACTTTGCCGAAAATAATCGGGGTATCTAGGCAACTCCAGACATGATGAAACTTTGTAGGAAATTATCATTTGTTACAAAGAACCTCTGATAAAATTTGGAGCTTATTTGGAGCAAGTTGGCAGAGTAAACTTGTTTCACTTTTATTTCTGCCCCAGCTTTAAAACATTTAAAGAGCTACTTAAAATCTTCCAAAAATGCTGAAAATATTCATGTGGGCTACTCATGTAAGGTAGAGGCTCCACAAATTTTTGGGGTTCAACATAAGATGCTAAGCCCACCTTTGTTTGAAGAGGTTTAGAAATAGAGCATTTTGATAAGTTCCAACACCACCATCTTTTGAAATTTGAAGCAAGTCAAAACTATGGATTTTAGTTTTTTGGAACTTCCTTGACAAATATAGAATGTCAAAGAGATTTGTTTTACAACTTTGGATGCTTTCATTGCTTTGTTAACTTGTTGGAGCAAGTTTGGTATTTTAGTTGTCCAAATTTGGTCAAACCAACTTAGTGTGAGGTTAAGCAATTTCAAAGGATGCAAAGATGCATGCATGCCATGATGCAAAAGAGGACACAAAAGTGAAAATTTTATACAGATTTTCAGGTTTTTCAACTCTGGGCTGTTACAGCTAGGTACCTAGGCCGCGTGGGACCCCTCTTTTGGGCCTCGGAGCTCCGTTGGCGTCGATCTTTCCTCCACCGACTCCGTTTTAACCTAAAACCGACTATAAAAATAGCTCCCCGACGCCCTTCGGAAAGGAGCGCCGCAGAAACACAGAAACCACGAAACAGAGACCTGGAGTTGCAGATTGGAGGGGGAAAACTCCGGCGGGCGCTGCCTGCGTGGTCTCCATCTTCTCCAACGACTTCTCCACCGTCACCATGATGAAGAGGGAGTAGTCCACCTCTGGACTATGGGTTTGTGTAAGTAACTTATGTATCTCCTCTCTCTTGAGCTTCACTAATTAGTACCGTATGAGCTGCTGAGCATGATTACGGTCATCTATGTAATACCTTTGTGGTGGATCTTTTTATGAGTTAATATATGTTTGAGATTGCAATGGTTTTGTTTCAGTTATGAAAGTATATGCATATTATGTACCCCGTTCTTATTTACTTGTCATGATCAAGCATGTTTATGAGAGCGTGTGAGGGGAACGTGTGCATTAGTTGGAGTAAGGGGGTGGCTAGTGCAGTGAATGTGAGAGAAAGTTCTGCGATCCACTTGGGTATCTCTACCTTACTTTGTTGCCTCACTAGGGATAAAAAGAAATACCATGCTACCGGAGATATGGGTGTGACCATTGCCACTTCCTCCATGACTAGATCTAGCATATTCTTATTTTAACTTCATGTCACGATACTTAATGCTATACTCTGAGTTATCTTAATTACTGAGGTGTTATGATTTAGTTCGCATCTTGGTGGAGTATAAGTGAGACTAATAATAAACTAAAAGGTCTCTATGTTAGGACGTGATGCCCATATAATTAGTAACTTGTCATGAAACCTTTGTGTTGCAATCTCATATGTCAATTCTAGTGTTCCATTGTCTACCACTTTATTAAAGAGAGAGTGCATTTGTGAAACCATGAACCCCGGTCCATTTTTAATCATAAGAAACACCTTTCCAACAACTTTTATCCACTTTACATTTTCTGCCATTTAAAAATCCGAAAATACAAAAACACTTTTACATATTGCATTCATCATATAAAACCCAAAAATATCATTTATCATTGTTACCACCATCCTTGCATATTTATTTACCACCATTGCATATTTATTTCTTGTTTGCATTGCATATTATCTTGATATCATTCTCACACCTTGTGCTTGACAACCACTAGGTGAGGTTGAGGACCAAAACATTTACTTTGTTTTGTAGGTAACCAAAAGAAGGATAGAAAAGATAAATCTTCACTACTGATTCCCCGAGAGTTCGATATTAAACCCTCGAGTCACCCCTCGTGGGGAAAACACGTCTTCCACTTACTACACACTCTGCACTTGTAGTCTCAACCTAACCCATATTCTTTTGACGCAGGTAACTACGTCATCAGGTATCAACATGCGAGGCCCATCCCCAGATCTGGAGCTGTCGTTGATGATGATACATATTACATGAGTGTATCGCAGGTTATAATAGATAGCAAGATCTGTCATATACTTGCACCTCTTTCAGTTCCTTTTAGCACTGATGTCTTTCGGTGGACTACAAATCCTTCGAAGAACTCTACTGCAACTTTATCAGCCTTCCAGTTCTGGTACGAGGCGACCTTTGTTCTTAATAACCATGACTTCTCATGTCAAGATCTTACCCCTCCGGCGGCCGCTCCGGCGGCGGGAGGGTGGGGGATCGACGATCCACGGCTTGTACATAGTGTAGAGTTTCTAGGTTGCTGGTCGGCGGCGCTCAGGAGGCGGAGGTGTGGCCGATGCGGCGTTTTGGTGGCGGAGCTCTCCCTCTCCGGCGACGGCTCTCTTCGGGGCGCTGTGGTCGAGCTCTCCACTTCCCCGAGCTCGTGGGTCTTCGGATCCGTCGAGTTGGGTTCCCCTTCTCCGGCGACGGCGTGGCGGCTGCGTCGGATCTTCGAGCTGAATAAGGAGGAGGTGAGGTGTGGCTTCGCGGTGAAGATGTTGGGCTATGGGGTAGGCTCTCTGGAGCCGGCGACCGGCGACTTCCCGTCCGCGCAAGGGGTGCTCCCGATCCAAGCCATCGAGGGGAGCAACGGCGGCGGCGCGCCACCGGCGGCTTCGTGGTCTTCGTCATCGTCATCGGGGTCCAGGGGTTCGTGGTCCTGGGGACCTGTGTGTAATTTCAATCTTGTACTGGACCTGTCTGTAAGATCGAGGCTATAATATCACTTCCTTTTTACCGCAAAAAAAAAAAAAGATCTTATGCAGGTACATGTTTTATAAGGCAAGCAAGGGAGGATATAAAATAATATTGTTGAATTCTTGCATATCTGTTATGTGAAATACTGTCAAATTACAGTCATTTATGATGTGAAATTGCTGCCCAAATTTCAAACAAATCGCTGGCAAATTTTTGTGAAAATTGCTAACATCCGGTGTGCACCTACAAAGTGACATTGCAAGTTTACAACTGATCAAATGGGTTTGCATACACTCTATCTACCTAACACACGGTTCACTGAAAGCGGAACTTTTAGAGCACTGAACTTCAGAAGATGGCTCCAAGTCTGGCGGTGCCATCTCTAGCTACAAGCCTGCAACCGCACGTTCTGATGTTCTAGCTTAAGGACGCTGGGAGCAGAGGAGTGGGGCGGCGGGGCTCCATGCGGAGATGATGGGGTCTGAACCGGCAGGGGCGGCGGCCAGCCGAGAGCACGGGTCGCCCGGCGGCCCAAGGGATTAGGGATCCCGCGCATGGGGAAGCTGGACGACGGCGGGGCCGTCCGGTGACAGGAGGTACCAGATGACAGTACAACTCCTGCCCTGGATGAGACCGCCGCCCAGCACACACGCGAGGTCGACGGCCAGCCAACCTCTCGGCAAGTCGGCATGCATGCGAGGCCCGTCCCCAGATCTGGAGCTGTCGTTGATGATGATACATATTACATGAGTGTATCGCAGGTTATAATAGATAGCAAGATCTGTCATATACTTGCACCTCTTTCAGTTCCTTTTAGCACTGATGTCTTTCGGTGGACTACAAATCCTTCAAAGAACTCTACTGCAGCTTTATCAACCTTCCAGTTTTGGTACGAGGCGACATTTGTTCTTAATAACCATGACTTCTCATGTCAAGATCTTATGCAGGTACAGGTGTTATAAGGCAAGCAAGGGAGGATATAAAATAATATTGTTGAATTCATGCATATCTGTTATGTGAAATACTGTTAAATTATAGTCATTTATGATGTGAAATTGCTGCCCAAATTTCAAACAAATCGCTGGCAAAATTATGTGGAAATTGATAACATCCAGTGTGCACCTACAAAGTGACATTGCAAGTTTACAACTGATCAAATGGGTTTGCATACACTCTATCTACCTAACACACGGTTCACTGAAAGCGGAACTTTTAGAGCACTGAACTTCAGAAGATGGCTCCAAGTCTGGCGGTGCCATCTCTAGCTGCAAGCCTGCAACCTCACGTTCTGATGTTCTAGCTTAAGGATGTTGGGAGCAGAGGAGTGGGGCGGCGGGGCTCCATGCGGAGATGATGGGGTCTGAACCAGCAGGGGCGGCGGCCAGCCGAGAGCACGGGTCGCCCGACGGCCCAAGGGATTAGGGATCCCGCGCGTGGGGAAGCTGGACGACGGCGGGGCCGTCCGGTGACGGGAGGTACCAGATGACAGTACAGCCCCTGCCCTGGACGAGACCGCCGCCCAGCACACACGCGAGGTCGATGGCCAGCCAACCTCTCGGCAAGTCGGCATGCATGCGAGGCCCGTCCCCAGATCTGGAGCTGTCGTTGATGATGATACATATTACGTGAGTGTATCGCAGGTTATAATAGATAGCAAGATCTGTCATATACTTGCACCTCTTTCAGTTCCTTTTAGCACTGATGTCTTTCGGTGGACTACAAATCCTTCGAAGAACTCTACTGCAGCTTTATCAGCCTTCCAGTTCTGGTACGAGGCGACCTTTGTTCTTAATAACCATGACTTCTCATGTCAAGATCTTATGCAGGTACAGGTCTTATAAGGCAAGCAAGGGAGGATATAAAATAATAGTGTTGAATTCGTGCATATCTGTTATGTGAAAGTGAAATACTGTGAAATTACAGTCATTTATGATGTGAAATTGCTGCCCAAATTTCAAACAAATCGCTGGCAAAATTTTGTGGAAATTGCTAACATCTAGTGTGCACCTACAAAGTGACATTGCAAGTTTACAACTGATCAAATGGGTTTGCATACACTCTATCTACCTAACACACGGTTCACTGAAAGCGGAACTTTTAGAGCACTGAACTTCAGAAGATGGCTCCAAGTCCGGCGGTGCCATCTCTAGCTGCAAGCCTGCAACCTCACGTTCTGATGTTCTAGCTTAACCTTCTAATACAGCAGACTAGCCATATAACTATCCATCTTCAGTGTACCATTTTCTCCAAGAGTTTATCCAGCATAGAGGCACAACGGCGCAAGCCTCATCTTATTTTTCTCATTCCCTTCCACCTTGCACCATGGTGTCTCATACCACACGGTGAAGTCATAAATTGAGATATCGGCAGAATAAATGAATCAGTAGCGGATATGCGCACAAATCATCACTGATTATTCCCAAGATACTTATAGCAAGAAAGTTTGTAGATATAATAAAATAATTGAACAAAATAAGCAAAACTTCACGGCCCATGGCAACGCGCGACCATTCACATTTGCTACTAAAAGAATCTATACTACTATTAAAAGAGCAAACATGTTCGGGATACATTAAATCAGAGCCGTCTAATATCCGATCAACGATCCAGATCGCTCCAATGTTTGACAACTCAACACACCTTTTCAATTTCGGGTTAATTACACGGCATTGCCACCGCTAAAAGGAAACGATTATGTTTCGCGAACGCCGCGCGCAGACGGCCGCCAAGCGAGATCCGGTCGAGAGCCTACGGTCAGCGCATGTATACGCCTAGGCCGCGGCAGAGCACACATATTTCAAGTGCAGGAATTTTGCTCGAGGCTGGGCAGCCTGCAGCGGCGACCATGGCAGGCCGTCTGTACCGGCGGCTGTGGACGCTGGGAGTAGAGGAGTGGGGCGGCGGGGCTCCATGCGGAGATGATGGGGTCTGAACTGGCAGGGGCGGCGGCCAGCCGAGAGCACGGGTGTGGTGACCACGCACACCACTGCATGTTGTAGTGTACAAGTCGTTGATATAATACTCACGGAAGGACCTTTCCATAAATAATACATCCCTCAGAGTGGTACAACAGAAACATAGCTGGTCCAAGGTAACACTATAGGATTACAACACTATTCAATACAAAATCTTGAGATCCTCCTTTACAAGCAGAAGTAGATCTCGTGCAATGAAACTCCAGAAAGACTCAAGTCGTATCACTAGACTGAATATCAGCTCTACCTTTAACTCCTAATCCACTACTGCTGTTGTCACAGCCCTAATCTATCCATCTGGAATCTCCGTGTCTAGAGTTGTGCTCCTCCATCCAACCATAGTCTTGTCCAAATGCATTGTTGTCGACGTGTCCACCATTACACTGTTGTCGCCACTCCTTCGTTGGCAAAGTAGAGGTTGACTCCTTCAGGCTCCACCAGGTTGATTTGACTCCTCGTTGAAGACCTTCCGCAACGTCGTGATGGATTCCTGTCATTCCTCTGCTGTCACCAATAATCTAAGCAGGGGGTCAACGGAGGAAAGGGTGAGCAACACGAGCGTTACTCAACAAGTTCATATAGTATGAATAAGGTGTTTTATGCACTAGCTACCATCATACCAAAAGGTCATGGATGAACATGCATATCTTTGTAAAACATTTTTAGGAAATGATTCATTTTATCTTCAGAAAACTATGCCCGTCAACCATTCACAGGTGCTAGAACTTCATGGAGTTCCTTTCCTGCAGCGTTCGCAGCTCCTTCCCGGAACAGGGAGTAACATGTCACACTTTTTACACTCTGCAGAGGTGCGTTACTTTACCCATAAGAGATCAACGCCTTGTTGCACAACCGGGCGATCTTTCCCGTCCACACTCTCTTTGGTGTGGGGCCCAGTCGATGATCCAAGCCATTCGCCGTGCTTCTCCAACAACCCCGCATGCCCACCCTTTTGTAGGTTTGTCCTCCCCTATATCTTTTGGTAGACTGTTCCGGACCGAAGTCCTCCCCTATACCAAACAGATAGACTGTTCCAGACAACCCCTACAATCCATCATAGAGACCATAAACCGTGGGAATTAAGGGATCCCACCCATGTGCATGTAGTCCCGCAAGACCTACAGCCTACGGAACTGGCTGTCCGTTGACATGTGAAAGGGAAAAGGTCACATATGACTTTCCCGTCCCATTCCAAGTCTTGTGGTTAACGCTTCATTTACGGCGCAAGAACACTGATGGCATTGGTTATTAAGTCCTAGGTAATACTTTCCCGTGCAAATGGAACCTCCACCAACCACATCATACCATGGTTCCATCTGCCAGCCAACATATATATATATAGCAATTCACATCATTCGAAAATAGGTTTTTCTTTTTCATGCAATGATAAACCATAGTACTTTGTAATTACTTTGATAAACATAATCAAATAGGACATGAGCAAGAGTGAACTTTCCTTGGGTAGATATAGCAGTTCAAACCCTTCGGGGTTCTAGGGTTTGCGGTAAAACCCCGAGTTTTGAAAAAGGCAATGTAATCCCGATAAGGACTACAGAAAACTTTGGCAAGATGCTATTATGCATAGTAATGAGATGCATCGCAAAATACCCCCAATCATACCCAAGCTTAACTAGGTAAGCTTCATTTTAAAATGATACTTCGATAACATCGTAAATTTTGCTTAGGTTATTTTATCATCTTTAGGTGCTATTACAAGTGCTTACGTTAATAATGAGTTGGGATTAGTGAATGTTTATGATTTTAGATTTCGATTTGATTCACTTGGTGATTTCAGAATACTAGTTCTTTAAGTCTTAAGTGTGTTTCACTTTTATTTAAATGAAGAAGTATTAACAAATATTAAGAACAACCACTTTTAAGTTTCTTTATTATTTAAGTATCATGCTTAAAAGAAATAATTAAAGTAACAACATTTTGTGATAAAATTCTTAGTTTTAGGATATGGTCTTGAATGAATAAAACTATAACACAAAGTTAATCCAATGTTAATGATAATAATAATAGTGCTCATATTTTATTAAGTAGAGATTTCATTTTTAGATTATGTAATCATCTTTTAATAATTATTTTTCTTATATAAAATATCATTTTAATTAACCATTTAATGAAATATCAATTATTCATATCCACACATGGTATTTTCAAATGCTCACAATGTAGGACATATCATGATTAAAACATATTTTAGAATTTGAAGTTTGTACATGTGAAACATTTTAAACGAAGTTGAAATGCATCCAAAATAGCATTTTAAATTAACTCCATATTTAAATTAATAAGTAAATTGTTGTTTCAGTTTTAGAATGGTTTAAATTTAGTCAACCAAGTATTTTATTTATACAAACAGATAGATTTTATTTTTTCTGATCATTTTGATATATTATTTGTATTTTTCTGATTTAATATGAAATAGTTATGAATTTCCAAAGTTTATTCAAATTTAAAATATTTCTGGAATTATTTTCTTATTAATTTTATTTATTTATTTATAAAATGACCAAAATGCCCTTGGTCAAACTTGGTTGAACCCAACCAAAACCAGAGCCTGGCTCGGGTCGGACCGACCGACCGAGCCAGTCGTCTCTCCCCTCGCTCTCTCTCTCTCTCTCTCTCTCTCTCTCTCTCTCTCTCTCACGCCCATGTCGCTCCCGAGCTCTCTGGTCGCCGCCACCATCGCCCCTTTAATCCGGCGAGGTTCGGCCACCTCCGCCGCCGTGTTGTGGCGCAAACGACGCGCCGTTCGACGCTCCACCTCCTCCTCTGCTTCGATTCGCCCTTCCCCGCCTGTCGCAGCCGTGCGCGACCCAACCCTAGGCTAGGGTTACGGGCGTATGCGCGGCTCCGCCGTGCTCGTGCTGCTCCGGTGCTCCGCCAGGGCCTGTGCCGCCGTGGTGATGGTGGTGTGGCGTGCTCCCCCGCTAATCCTTCTTCTCTGGCCACACGGGCACTGCCCCGTCGCCACCGGTATAACTACCCTCTCCTCTCCTTTCTTCTTCCTCTACTCTTCTCTTCCCTCTCCAGGCCCAAGGCCTTGCTCTGTGATGTGCAGCAATTTAAGATGCTAGGGTTTTCTGCCCCCTGTAGGTGTTGTGGCCGTGTTGCCTACCATTGTTCAGTGCTTGTGTTGATGTTGTGGTCCAATTGGTGTTATTCTGTACCTTTGGTTCAGAAGTATGCCTCTGATTATCTAGTTCTTCTCATTTTGTGCTCTATTAGTGCCCTGTGCTAGTGTAATCTAGTTTCTTGAGCTAAATGATGTTGCTTTGCTTGCTGTGATGCCTCATTTGAGTTACACAGAAGCAATTCTATGTATTTAGCTTAGGCAAATTGAATTACACTAAGCAGTGGTGCTTCTAGTGCATTTGTGTGCTTGTGGTGCCTCTCCCCTTTGTGGGTTTTGTGCTCAGCACATACACTGGATGTGTGCTTCACAGGAATATTATTTCAAGCAATAAAAGCTTGTATGCCTTTGCTCAATTTGGTGGATTTATGTCCCTTGCCCATGATGCATAGGCTGAGGTTCCAGTTTAATAAGAACAGATACTTTGCTTGATTTAAGTCCCTGTGATGATATTTGCATAGAATCTCTATGCTTAGCTGAGGGAAAACACTCCATCCAAACCACATATGAGTACTTAGCCAATTTATTTACTAAGGAAAATTAGAGGGTCAACCTCTTGGTGATTTGAGATGGTGGTTGTGGTGCTTCTTGTGGATCTGTTGCTTGCTCTGCTTGCTGGCCTGCTCCTCCTGCTCCAGCTGCTCCCTTCTAGCTCCTGGACTTCTCCTCCTAGCTCCTGCTTGCTCTTGTGCTTCTATCCTATCTTGCTATTGCTTTTGGCAATGATCCAGTGGTGAGATGTGTTGGTGTGAGTGGTTTTTGTGATGAACTGAGCTCTGTGGTGAAGAGGAACTCGAACTGGTGCTTGAGTGAGAGAAATGAGCTTGGCTGCTTGCTTGCTACGGCTGTCTCTTGCTCTTATCCTCCTCCTGGGAGTGAAGTAGCTGTGCATGTGTGGTGATTGAGCTGGTGGTTGGTGAAACAGTGTTGTGTGGCTTGTGTCCTACAACTCCCTTTTGCCCTTATTCATCACATGTCTATTTCCCTGTGATGTTGATAGCACAGGGTGTGTGTGCTGTGTCGATTGGTTGAGCTTATCTTCAGATTTTTCATTTCTTTTCACTGGCCATGTGGATTTGTTTGTATGCCCAGCCACTGATGTTGTACTGAGGCATAATTGTTGGATTTAGAACAGATACTGCACTAAGTTGCCTAATCAACTCAATTATGTAATTAGCAATACACCTTATTGCTAATCTGAGAGTAACACTAACCACTAACCCCCATTTTATATTTGTTTCTGTTTTCTTATGTATTGTGCAGGAAAACAAGATTGGATTAAAGATCAAAAAGAAGAAGAAAAGAATACAAGACATTTTAGTTAAGGAAATAATTGTAATTTCCTTTTTGAATTTCAGTTTGTTGTAATAAAGTTGTAAAGACATTGTAATTTGTGTTTAATCAATAAAATGATTTGTTTGTCTTTGCAAGAATTCAATAAGTTGTAGTATTTATTGTAAGGTTTGAATTAGTCAATCATTTACCTAATTGTTATTTTTGTTACTTTAATGTTTTAATTTGAATTATTTTATGAATTCAATTATTTGAATATTATATTTGAATTCAAATTCCTACAACAAGCAAATTACCTAAAGTTCATGTCAAATTTTATTTGCATTCACCTAAGATGAACTAAACCTAATTCAAGAAGATGAATGATCTCCGATCACTCCAGGGTTTTTAGTTTGCGAAAAATTTATTCGAGTTTTTCAAATGCATGCATGCAGATGCACAAATTCCTATTTCTACCATTCGTTAGTTCCTAAATGCTGGGGTATTACAACAGGTCGCCCGGCGGCCCAAGGTATTAGGGATCCCGCGCGTGGGGAAGCTGGACGACGGCGGGGCCGTCCGGTGACGGGAGGTACCAGATGACAGTACAGCCCCTGCCCTGGACGAGACCGCCGCCCAGCACACACGCGAGGTCGACGGCCAGCCAACCTCTCGGCAAGTCGGCATGCATGCGAGGCCCGTCCCCAGATCTGGAGCTGTCGTTGATGATGATACATATTACATGAGTGTATCGCAGGTTATAATAGATAGCAGGATCTGTCATATACTTGCACCTTTTTCAGTTCCTTTTAGCACTGATGTCTTTCGGTGGACTACAAATCCTTCGAAGAACTCTACTGCAGCTTTATCAGCCTTCCAGTTCTGGTACGAGGCGACCTTTGTTCTTAATAACCATGACTTCTCATGTCAAGATCTTATGCAGGTACAGGTCTTATAAGGCAAGCAAGGGAGGATATAAAATAATATTGTTGAATTCTTGCATATCTGTTATGTGAAATACTGTCAAATTACAGTCATTTATGATGTGAAATTGCTGCCCAAATTTCAAACAAATCACTGGCAAAATTTTGTGGAAATTGCTAACATCCAGTGTGCACCTACAAAGTGACATTGCAAGTTTACAACTGATCAAATGGGTTTGCATACACTCTATCTACCTAACACACGGTTCACTGAAAGCGGAACTTTTAGAGCACTGAACTTTAGAAGATGGCTCCAAGTCTGGCGGTGCCATCTCTAGCTGCAAGCCTGCAACCTCACGTTCTGATGTTCTAGCTTAACCTTCTAATACAACAGACTAGCCATATAACCATCCATCTTGAGTGTACCATTTTCTCCAAGAGTTTATCCAGCATAGAGGCACAACCGCGCAAGCCTCATCTTATTTTTCTCATTCCCTTCCACCTTGCACCATGGTGTCTCATACCACACGGTGAAGTCATAAATTGAGATATCGGCAGAATAAATGAATCAGTAGCGGATATGCGCACGAATCATTTCACTGATTATTCCCAAGATCTTCAGGCCATGACAACAATCCAAACAGCCTGGTCAAATTTTAGATTATCGGCAACGGTGCTTATTGCTACTTTTGCCGATCAGAGTAGAAGAATAGACCGCGCAAAAAATACTTATAGCAAGAAAGTTTGTAGATATAATAAAATAACTGAACAAAATAAGCAAAACTTCACGGCCCATGGCAACACGCGACCATTCACATTTGCTACTAAAAGAATCTAAATCAATTCCTTTGCTCAAGAAAAAGAACGTTTGCATTCACTTTATTGTTGTTAATTTTTTAATTAACCAGTAAATGACCTCTTTTCTGGTGTAGAATATCAAAATGATGTAGATATTATGGATAAATATTACTTGAACATGTGTTTCCCTTTTGTGGATCACAAGCCGACAAAGATATATTTTGTCGATGATACGAAAAATCAACCAACAACAAATATTCGGATGTCGACAATGATGTTCCATAGCTAATTGCCTCGAACACAATGGAAAACATCGTCAAACAAATTGGTTATAAATATGTACCTTGAGGCAACTAGACAGGCCATGCGTGGTCATTCAACTAAATTATGTTATGTAGCAATTGGTTTGACTTCGAAGACATATATGTAAGAGGCATGTCCACCTGTGTGACTTCATTAGTGTCATCATTGCATATGAGTTATTGCAGGTATATAATTTAGGAGATGAATTGATTCAATAAAATATGGACATCTTTAGGCTGAAATATAGCATTTTGACTTCAAATTAAGGTCGATACAAATAAAACTTGTAGATAAGTAAACTCATCTATACTACTATTAAAAGAGCAAACTTGTGTTGATACATTGAATCTGAGCCCTTCAATATTTGGCCAACGGTCCAGATCGCTCCAATGTTTGACAACTCAACACAAATCCACTTTTGCCCGTTTTACCCTCCCACTAAATCACATAATACTGCTAATGCCATCATACCGGTTCATATTATTTCGTTTCGTGATAATTACGACATTTGCCACCGCTAAAAGAAATAAACGCAAGCGATGCTAGCACTCTGATCGGTCCTGATCGGCCACGATCGCCACGATCGCCACAAATAAAAAACAGCCCAGCGGCGGCGACGAGGGATCCGTCAAGGCGTTGGCGGCGGCGGGCGTCCGGGTCTTCTCGGCGCACCAGGACGGCCGCGTCCGCGACGGCATCGTACACGGGTCCCGTGTCTTCGAGCGCTTCGGCGGCGGTGGTTGCGTTTATACATCCATCCGCCACCTCGATTCTACATGTTGCGTGCTAGCCGTCGGGCGACGTCGCCGTCGCCTTGATTTCGACAACTCTTCGAGGTTTTCTGCGAGGGGGCTGAGGGCCGCCACTGATACAGTCCGACGTGATGGCACGCCGCCAAGTGCTGAAGGCGAGCGAGAGGCGGCCATACAAGTTGCTCTTCCCCAGATACGAGGATATCCTGCATGATCCAGCGGAGAACGCCCGGAAGCTAGCGGTGTTCTTTCTTCTTTGGTGCCCGTTCACGGCTGCCGAGCGGGAGGCCGACATGGTTGATGTGATCGTGGTGCTGTGCAAGCCTGCAGAAGTTGAGGAACCTGGAGGGGGAGGGCGCACCTGGAGAGCGCCGTGGGCTCGCTGGACGACATCTCCAATGACGCCTTTTTCAGTTTCCTCGAGGAAGCCGGCGTACGCACCCGCGTCCGTCCAGATCTACGAGCTGCACGAAGCCACCAAGCCTCCCAGGCAAGACTAAACAACACATCAGTTTGCCTCCTTTTTCCATCCTGCTCACATATCTTTTGGATTGCTTCTGACGAATGAAAAACAGGGAGAACACTGTGAGAATCGATACAACTCAGATGTTAAATTGGATCAGTGCTCAGTTTATATGTGCTAAAGCATTACGCAACCCCTTGCATTTGTCCGTTTGGGTTCAAGGTTAGGGATGTCGACAGGCTGTATACTATATTGACAAGCGCATAACACTGACAACATCGACATCTAAAATAGACTCTCATCATACTAATATCGTACGGAACTGAAGCAACTTTGCCTTTATCTCAATATATGTTCAGGCTGCACTTAGTATTGGACCCACAAGATCTACAAAATTATGCAGACCAAGATTGGTATTTTCTTGTACAACGATTAAATATGTGCCGACAATCTGATAGGTTTCTTGTGCTCTTATATGGAGTAGTACACTATTTTATTTATTGGAACATAACTTCCATCTTGTTGTGTACTTCTGAAATACTGATGGTGATATGAATATATGATTACTAAACACCGGAAGTCATCTTCGAGATCTTGGTGTTCTTCCTGGTTGGCTCTTACTGGGTCTTCTTGCTTGATGCCTGGACACATCTCCATTTGATTGGACACCGAATTTATGGTTATTTCCTTTGATTGGATTGTGGAGATTTGAAACTGAAAAGGGTTTGATTGATACATAATATCTGATGATATATCCTTCTAAGTAATGCTAAAGGTCGTGAATTATGATACAGTGCACAATATAGTTATATACCCAGCCAGTAACACTTGCCGCTGTTTTTCAAGGAACAATAGTTGGCGATTTGTCTCTGTAGAATTTTCTACATGCAAATTATTAGCACTCTACTTTATTCTTCTATAAATTATGACAGCAAAAGTGTAATAAGAGTCTGTCTCTCCAGGTTATTTCTTCCAGTTTCGTATATGAATTTTTTGTTGTCTATGTGGAATATGAGTTCAGATATTAACTGAAGGTAATCTATTCATAGCAGCATATTATTTGCTTGCTCACAAAAGGAATTTCTTAATGCAGGAACCCCTCACAAAAATTCTAATGATTGAACCAATGAGTAATATAAAGTAACAAACATATTTACATATTGTTCAGAGTTAAATGATTGTCAGAGTAGATTCAAGCAAGAGCATCACCGATATTGGATACCTTGTAACATCGACTTGCCAGTTATTACCAGTTTGACTTGCTGCACAAATGGACAACAAAGCTTGCCAGTTCATTAGCAGTTTGACTTGCTACAAAGAATAGACGGCAAAGCGATGCAAGATCTGTATAAAAACATGAACACACTAATTCTGGGTGTAAAAAATATTCTAGGTAGACACACCTAGCACTCTGTACACTCCTTGGTGCACAAATCCTGTTGAGCTGATAGATATTTAATTAAGGCATTTATTTCAACTTTATCCAATTGGTATTCGGAGTGCGTATCTGAGAGGAAGTTCATTTAGAAGCCATGACAGCGTACACATAAAGTATAAGGAATAAATATGCTATCAATATTTTTCAAACCTTGCGTGGATTTAATCACTGTGCTAAGAGATTTGGGGAGCCTAAGTGGGCAGGGTTGAGATTTAGGCTGCAACAATAGTCCTTATTCATATGTTATCTGTTCAGACTGTCACAAGTGCACATAAGAGCATGGACATGGAACTTTTGTTGTATTGAGGTGATGTATACATCTCAAATAAAAGAGATTATTTATGGTCAACTACAATTGCTATTATTAACTTTGTTTCACATTTGGTGATTGTTAGGCTTCTAAAGTTTCGATCGATCAAGTCGCACATTTTCAATCTGATAGGGATGACTTATGATCGATCTACAATATATCAGGACTTAACAAGGTGATTTGAAAATATATTTTAGCGATTTACTATTATTGGTACAAAATTTTCTGAATCTTTTGTTGATTTTATATCGGTCGACACGAAATTTTTTGATCGATGGTATAGACGTGCGTTGCACGTGCACCTATACTAGTAAGATGAAAGGATTCAGAGAAAAATGTGTTTCATTGTGCGTTGGACGTGCCAACTAACTAGTAGTTAATAAAAAGAAAAGAATTCCGAGCAACGTCTGCTCCTGAATCCTAGATTCCCTGCTCCAATCCCAGCCCACCACGGAATCCATTCCTGGTTCCTCCTCGCCCTCCTCCTCCCTCCCCCGTGCGCCTCACGGGGGCCTAGGGTTTGCCCCCGTCCCCCCACCGCCCCGACGACGACGACGACGAACGCGCAGGGCCCCGCCGCCGCGGATGCTATGCTGCTGGGCTGCAGGTCCCTCTCCTCCTGGGTCCGCCGCCTCGTCACCTGCATGGGGTGCGTGTCTTCCCTCACTCCACCCCCCGTTTCGACCGTACTGTGACCCGATGTATGTAATGGCAGCGAGCTCGATCGGGTTTAGGGATTAGGGCTCGTGCCGTGCCCCCCACCTGGAGGCCATAGGATTGGTGGATGCGATGTTCGTCTTTTTGGTGGCTCCGGTTCTATGTGCGTGCAACCACGATGCCTGTGTCTGATTCTGATTCTTGCTGTCTGTGCATAAATAGACAGGCTTCGCTCGTTCTGTAAATGTTTTCCCTGTTTGGTAAAAGAGATATTTTTCGCGGGTCACTCTTTGTCTGATCTCGAAACTGACCCTGTCATCTTGTACCAAATGCTCTGTCTTATGATTTCTGAGCCGTAGAATGATGCTTTTTGTGCAGTCCAGTGTCGAAAGCTATGAAGAAACATACTCATTACTTCTTAGGTTCTTGCTGGTTTGTTATGCCACATGCCTTTTTCTTGAATCTCGAATACCTGAAGCTAATCGTTTCCTGGTCAATACTGTTTTGCTACAGAGCAGAAGTTGCCTTGGATGCTGTGGCTGTGCAAAGCCTGCTCCCATAATAGCGGTTGATGAGCCTTCGAAAGGATTGAGGATCCAGGGCCGCTCGGTAAGGAAGACGAACTTGTCTGAAGGCTTCTGGAGCACAAGCGCGCATGAGGTTGGAAACAGCGCGCTTCAGTCGCAGAGGAGCATGTCTTCAATCAGCACAGCGCCACAATCCAGCGATCAGCATGGAGCTGGAAGTAGCAGCAAGCCAAACGAGTTTGTTAATCAAGGTATACAGCACGAACCTCAGATCACTCGTGGCACATGTTCCATTTGCTTTATTTTTTTTACTCCATCATGCTAGTTTAGGGCTCAGGTTGAAAGTCTCAGGTTGTAGTTGGTGCGAATGTTTACTCTATGATAAAGAAGAATCATTAATCATACATCTGAACTGATGACAACCAACGAAAGCCTCAATTGTCTTATTCTACTTTTTTGTTCTTTGCAGTGTTACATGCTGATGCACAAGTATGTTGAACTGGATAAAGTTATTGAAAAAAAATCGAATTATCTGGCTTTAGTACTTCTTTAGCATGTTTACATGTCGACATATTCAGATGCAATGACTTCCATTTACTATTTTGGTAATCTTATGTAAATTTTCGTTCCTGTATCTAAAGGTCTCGTGCATTGGAACCAGACTAGAAAACAGTGGGTTGGAAACAAAAATCACAAAGGTCCTGAAAAGCCTCAAGAGCCAAAAATAAGGTGAGTTTTATGATGTACTCTCGCTGCACCAGAAATACATGGTATGTCTTGTTTTTATGTCCCTTAAACCAAAAGAATGTCCAACTATTTTATATTTGTACTATCCAGATTACTTTGGCTGTTCCAATCTGTTACGGCCATTTTTCAGTTATTTTTGCTTACGGAACCAGATGCATGTTGTTTTATTAACTTCAGTATACTGAACGCTAAACTTGATTTTCTTCACCTTTGTATTTTTGCCAACGATGCAGCTGGAACACAACGTATGAGAGCCTGCTAGGGAGCAATAAGCCATTCTCCCAACCAATCCCGCTTGCTGTAAGATTCTATACTAAATTGTTTAAAATAACATGTATCCTAAATAAAACACACATTTCCCCACCACTGAGTTTCCTTTTGATTTATAATGTTCTTTCGTGTACTCAGAAATCGAAACTTTATTTACAGGAAATGGTAGACTTGCTTGTGGACGTCTGGGAGCAGGAAGGCCTATACAGTTAGGCAGGGACAGAGCATTTGTTTAAGTCGCGTTAATTTCTTTATTAAGGGTTTCTAAGATTATAGATTGTCAGGAGCTCTAGGTTGGTGAAAGTGTATACTCGGTGAGCTCGTTCGTGTACCGCAAAGTCACGAACCTTGAACAATACGACATTCTATATCTTGATGATCAATTGTAATTTAATACTTCCTGCTTGAATATGATAATGACAAGATTGTACAGAAGGGTAATAAGCTGAAATATACATGCACATACTTCACTTGATACCGGTACATACATTGTACGTAAGGAAAAGGCCAAGATATAAAAGAAGGCTCAGGTTGCAAGTGGTCTGTGAAGAATTGTCTAATTTTTAGGACACATTTCTTGTAATTGGAAAAGGGAAATACTTCTGCTACAAATGTCAGCATGAGATTGTGCCAAAAACAAAGAAAATGTAACCGAGAAAATTCCGTTGCTGAAAATACGATAACAAGATAACGCTGATGAAGTCAAATACATACGATGAGAACTGTCAATATAATTGCAGAACATCATTTCAGATTAAAAGGCAGTAACGAGCAGGACAGAGCAAGCGATACCACTTAAGCAGGATAACATCTCGACATAGTCCACACAAAAGAATGACTTGACAATGTAACATGAATGAATGAAATGGGTCCACACAAGACACTGATACATCCTTTTACACCGTCCAACAACTAAGTCGACGAAAACAACGCAAATTAAGTTCTGGTTCCATGACTCGTGCTCCTTGTGGAGCAAAGCAAAGGAGACTAGGACACTGCACTAATAGCATCCGGACCTGCCATTTTTCACCACAAACGGGGGAAGGCAGCGGGCATCATAACTGTTGCTGGTTTCTGTTTCGAGGTTCAGACATGTGACGGGCACCGGGCATGCTCTTCCAGGTGGCTGACTCGAGCCCAAGCTGATGGCAATCACCTGCGGCTGACAACATAACCTCATCAAAAGAACCACCAAAAAGTTGCGCATTAAGTTCACCGTTCATGGGCTGGAACTCTGAGTGTGGTGAATCTTCATTCAAAAATCCTGCTTCCGATGACGCATCAAGCATGCAGGGATCTGGCAAGAGATACTTGCCTACAAACATATCATCTTTGCCTTCCCTCACAAGAGCATCCAGGCCTGCAAAGACCAACAGTAAGTTCTATCTGATATTGACAAACATTTAAATAAGATTCTTCTCAGAAAAAAAAACACTGAAATAAGAATGAGCAGACTTACTAGCACGTGATTGTGAAGTTCTAAATTCATCCAAAGGACTGCCCTCGAGGAGATTGTCACCAAAGGCTGAAGAGGGCGGACTAGGGTAAGCATACAAATAAGGAGGAACCAAACCGTCATACACTCCTTGGAACTTTGTAGGTACATGTCCCTGATGAACCATTGCATCCAGCAGACCATTGTCTTGGGAAGGGAAACATTCTGGTTTCGTCAAGACAGATGCTGGAGAAACAATACAGTTGTCAGCCAGCTCAAGAGGAGTTGCTGGGGGGATGTGGGACGACCAGCAGCTATTGATTTGTTCAAAGCCGGTACGTTGGATTAAAGGGAGCTCCATCTTCATGGGCCTCTGTATGGTCCCAGAAATAGAGAAGTTGCCATCTAAAACTGGCTGGCCATTGGGAATGGCATTATTGAAAGGAAAACTGTGGTTCCTTGCTATTCCCGGGTTGATATCAGTGTAACAGGTCTTCTCAGCCTCATGAGGAAATTGCTCATACGTGGGACTGCCACTGTAGCCTGATACTATACCTGAAGATGCATGACTCTTCAAAGGGTGGTTAATGCCATCCACTGGAATAGAATCTGGAATTATGAAAGTGGGGGCGAGGAAATTTTCTGCTCGCTTTTTGTAGTCCAACTTCTCAAATATAATATCATCAAATTCAAGACCACTTCCCTGTGAGAGCTCATTTGGTCGTTTCTTGCCACGCGAATCTTCAGGACTGTGACAGTCCATGTCTTGATTTGCCACCCGAGATAGCAAGCCATCTGGATACAGATCTAGACCAGCTTTAGAAAGCCTCTTGCTTCTTGTGTTCCAGAAGTTCTTAATTTCATTATCTGTGCGTCCTGGCAACTGGAATAACAATAGAAGATATTCAGTGTCCACCATGGCTAATTGGCATGAATAGAAGAAAATTCTTTGTACAGGCTGGACCATGAGTGTCCAGATAAACGAAGTAACGTGAAAGGTAAGTTGGACGTTTTCAACTTTCAAGGCACACAATATCGAGAAAGAAACAAATGAATAAGGGAGAGAGATAGAGAGCAAGAAGATCTTAACACTTGCACTGCATCCAAATATAGCAATGGCCTCAGTCAAAATAGTGTTAATGTCTACTTTCATATAGTTTTTGGCACTAAAATACTCAGTCGGAGATTACTCAATTATTCAAGTTTGACTGTAGTGCAACCTCTGCTACCACATGGTGTAACAACAAGGCGCCATTCCTATATTACCGGAAAGAGAAACTAATGCACCATGCTTGAGGACATAGTGCCATACGCCTTTTAAAGTTATTAATATGTAAAAAATACCAAAATAATAGATCTGGCTCTAGTTTTACACATAAACTAAAGCCAAGATACTAAGATTTATTAGTAAGTCCAATTTGTAATCATTGCAAAATGTGATTTTGGTTTATATTCTGAAATCTTAACATGGAAGTTCACATCTCAAATTATGCAACAGTGAATGTATGTTATCTGACAGGTTAGCTGTATACTAGCAGATCAATCGAGCACTACTAATGACGCCTCTTCTAGTTTTTATTGAAATTTCCTCATCAATTATCTGATTAGATTTTGATTTATATCCTGAAACCTCAACATGAAAGTTACGTCTCAAATAATGCAACAGAGAATCATATGTTATCTGACATGTTATTGCATACTAGCAGATCAGTCGAGCACTACTAATGGCACCTCTTCTAGTTTTTATTGAAATTCCCTCTTCAAACAGAAAATATTGCTTTCTGGCTAGTCTCACGAAGTTACAGCACAGAGCAATATACTGTCTAGTAGGAAGGAATAATGTCCAAGAATATAAGTGACAAGCACAGCGAAATGGCTACCCAGGCATACACCATGATCGACATTCAAATCTATAATAGACTGTAAGATCATTGGCAACAATTTATTTAAGACTATTATACTACCTCCAATCCATAATAAGTGTTGCAGTTTTGAACTAACCACAGTTCAAAACTGCGACATTTATTTTAGATCGAGGGAGCAGAATATAGGACATCAGCAGTATGGCCAGAAAAGAAGTGACATCCTAATGATTTGATAGGCACATAAAACCTTATATCTGTTGGACATCTCCTCAACCAGATATAAGTTCCTCAAGTATGCTAACGTGAGAAACTTTTTCTTTTCAATGGAAAAGAGAACTATGCATGTTTAAGAACATATGAGGCAGTAAATGGAAGATACTGAAGATAGTAGCCTCTAACAAAGATACTTGCACTGCTTGTATCAGGCTAGGATGTAATCATACATAGACACATAGTAAATATCACCATCTATCAAAGACTGAGTGTACGATAAGATACACTGTGTATCTAGGTAATCAAGGAGGGCTTCTCTCCAATTGCTAATAGTGGGTATTAGTAATAGTAAAATGCTAAGATAGAATAAAAAACTTAGGCAATGCACATCAACGTTACACAGACAGAAAAATGAAAAGAAATGACTATAGAAACAGATATGAAAGCAATGCTACTGACGAAGGAAAATGCACACTACTTGAAGTATAGGCAAGAAACCCACTTGACAAGAGGCAAGAAACCAAAATGATTTAAATTTCGCATATTTCAAGTATGTCAGCGGATACCAAAGTATATCAACATAGGAAAGCTAATTTCACACTTTCTAATAGAATGTACAGATTAGACAAAAAAAGATGTACTCCCTCCGTTCCACAATATATGACGTTTTAGCATGTGTGCATGTTCACATATATGTAGATGTATGTAGACATGTTTTAGTGTGCATGTTCACTCGTTGTAGCATGCATTTAGACAATATATGTGAGAGCTAAAACGTCTTATATTATGGAACGGAGGGAGTAAATAACAAATCAGAGAACAAGTTGCACTGGTCCTGAAGATGAGATAGCGCTCTTCCCACTGTCTCCTAACTCCCACATGTGTACAAGTCGTAGGTAAATAGGTACAAATTCAGCAAGGCTCCTCATTTCCTACCATCATATCTTGGCAGTAGCCATAGATAAATGTCTCGTGCCCAGGCTTGGTGCTGACATAAATTCGGCGTAGGTCGAGGACTAGTCTGCATACGCCTCGGCCAGCCAGTCGAATTAATGATCGCATACTCTCAGCCGAACTGCTAGGGCCGACTGGACAACGAATCACCGACTTGCTAACTATGGCATGGAGTAGCAGAGCCAAAACTAGCTTCAGTTCACTTATTAGTTTGTTACTTCCCGGTAACCCAGGCCTAACAGCACAAACGTTCTCTTATTTATCAGATAGTACAACAGGGAACGTGCACACACAACAATAGCAGCACTGACATAGACACAGAAGCGTGAATTTGCCAATTGGATAATTTCTGCTTACATTCTCACAAACTAATAGTCTTGAAGCCCATTAATCTAATGTTAAACAAATACTTCATCTCCAATGTACAAAAGAGAGAAGGGACTGAAATTTTCCTGAATATTTAACCCGCAAACAAGTACCCAATTAGGAGAAAACGGCATAAATCCTCTGCCCTAGGTAAACTGTTGGCAGGTTTTGATCACGAAGCAATGTTCCTCCAATCCAATCGACCAAAGCATATTCAAAAGCTTCTGTTACTAAACCAATGCAAACTAAGAAGAAACGAGCAGTAGATTAAGTGGCTACACAATTCAGAAGCACGTAATAAGAGCATAGCTCGCAAAACTTACAGCGCCCGCCATCTTAGCCCACTTGTTGCCGTGCATGGCGTGGAGCTCGATGATCATCCGCTCCTCCTCCTTGGAGAAGGGCCCCTTCTTGAGGTGCGGCCTGAGGTGGTTGGCCCAGCGGAGGCGGCAGCTCTTGCCGCACCGGTTGAGCCCGGCGTTCCTCTGGACGGTGTTCCAGCTCCCCTCGCCGTGCGCCTCCACGTACGTCCGCAGCCGCCTGTCCTCCTCGGGCGTCCAGGGGCCCTTCTTCAGGGGAGGCCCGCTGCTGACCACGGCGCGGCGGGCTCCGGTCCCAGCGCTGCCCTCCTCTTCCTCCTCGCCGTCTCTGTCATCGGGCTCGGTCTCCTCGTCGTCGTCGTCGCTGTTGCGCGGCGACGGCGGCGGCGAGGTCACCTCCAGCTTCGGCTCCTGCGGGAATCCCAGCGTGGTCGTCTTCTCCTCCATCGTTCCGGGCCGCGAGGCCGGTAGGAGGTCCCCGCGCCACCTGCGTGCCAAATCGAGAGCAGAAGCGAGGAAATGCGTCAGTGATCGGACGCGGAACGAATCCAATCTGCAGCAGAAATCGCTCCCAACCCAGCCCAATTGGACCCGATCGGAGCTAATCTAGGTGGTGGCGGAGGGATCTCGGGCGCTGCGCTTACCGGGAGAGGAGGCGCGTAGCCGGAATCGATCTACCGCGTGCTGCGGCGGCGGCGGAGGAGAGGAGAGGGAGGGAGTCTTCGGAGTTTGGACTGGCGCTGCTGCTGCGCGTACGTACAAGTAAGAAAAGTCCAACTTGGAAATAAGGTCAAACGAAAAAGTCCAACTTGGAAATGGAGCGGACTTGCGGGCTCGCGGGTTCGGCCCGACCAGGAATCAACCCGAGAATGTCGCCGTGGATCGGGCTAGGCCGTTATGAAGAGCACGAATGGCTGAGATGATGGGCTGGCTTAAAAGAGTTGGTGATGTTTGGAGGCCCAGTGAGAGATCTATTAATGCTGTTTTTCTTCATTCATTCATTAACAGCAACGTTTACAAGGTCAGGCTCAAGGAGGGGCACAGCTGCATCAGAGACAACTGCTAACGTGTCCTCTGTTTAAACGGATTGTTTATCCCTTTCTTCTGTAAACTAGAAGCCCAAGATATCTTGACAAAAGCATGACAGTTCCCTTGTCGAAAAACTCCGTTAGTTCGGTTAATCCTCCCAAGTATAGAAAATATCTATATAACCACGATTATATGACCAATTGTATATCGTTTTTCTACTTGATCGAAAAGGTACTTTTTTCGGACTTTCCTTGTAAAAGGAACTAGAATGGCACCCGCGCGTTGCATCGGTTATCTCTTAAGAAATCTAATAAAACACTTGAAATCTGGATTTGAGAGTAAAAAATATGCAGGAGTTAGTTGGTCTTAGCAGTTGAGAGGCCAAATTTAATAGACATGAAATGTATGTGTATTCTGTAATTTAAAACTCGTTTTGATTTAGGGTTGTACCTTATTGATGTTGATATATAAGGTGAAATCAACAGGCTGAAGAATAAATTAATGTGGATAGATTGCATTCAAATGCCATGCACATTGCCGCATAATGTTTCTAAACTTCTTGAGCGGTTACATATAAAACACCACATAATATCGAATAAGAGTTATATGATTTTCATCACTGAAAATAATTACAAAAAATTCACTTGATTGGATAAACTAATTTCAGTGTTTCACTTGCACATGATTTAATTTTGTAATTAGATAGTGGGATGGTCTGATCTTATCATTCGAACAACAACCAAAAGATGGCGTGAACAATATCTTAGCTAAAGGATAAGATGGCGTGGATGTATGCATGTAGAGATAAACAATAAGTAATGAATGTTAGTGGGATGATGTGGACAATTGATTGGTTAAAATAGTAAGTGATGTGGATAACTTACATGTTGAGATAGACACATTAATTGCAGTTAGTGAGGTTTCACTTTATAAAAAGTATATAGATTTATTAAATCCAAATTCTAAAAAAAAGAATAAGCGGATCCATATAAGATATATGCTATGAATAAACCGATGATAGGGAGATTTACAGAAGAAATAACATTAGTAATAAATTCATATGAATTTGTAGAAGAATTAGAACTTTCCCGAGTCAAGTTTATTGAGGGAGTTAACCACCTTGATAATAGGGTTAACTCCGCTATTCCATTATCCATTGCGCCAGTATAAAAATAGGTCCCTATAAAACCAGTGAATAAAGTAAAAAACAGTAATATAACAAGAGGAAATAGTATAGTATTTCTGTTTCATTTGGATAGGCAAAAGTGTTTTAGGCATAAAACTTACGATTGGAGTAACATACACCACATAAGCACTACAGGTGATCACTAGCCCAAGGGATCGATCACAAAACAAAACACACACAGCATTCGAGCGTCCATTCAATCTAGCTAGTTAACACTACTCAAGAACGCGTTGTGGAGGTGGAGCATCCCATCAGTACACAGGTTCAGGCGGACAAGAGTTCAGGCCCAAGCATCCATCAGCAGGCTCCTCTCCTCTTCCGTCACGGGCGGTGCGAGATGAGCTCTGGCGGCGACATCTGGTACAGGTCCTCGTCGACAGGCCGCACCACTCTGGAGGCGGAGGCGCCCTTGGCCTTGATCGCGGTGGCCTAGTCCCGCGCCGCCCGCTTCCCTTCTTCTCTTCCCGAGCTGCATCCCCCTGATCGTCGGCTTGTGCGGAGGCGGCGAGTGCCAGAACCACACGCCGCTGCAGGCCTCCGGCTCCGGGGCGTAGCACTCCGCGGCGGCCGGCTCGGTGTAGTGGTACTGGTAGCAGTAGTTCCACTCCCCAAACGCCGGCAAATGCTGCCTCCTCGCCTTCTACAAAACCAAAACCACAAGTGCTATGTGAGTGAAAAAACACTCGGGTTATTGTCTGGATGATGCGTGTTTGACAGTAACACACGCACTTACCTCCATTTGGTTTACACAAGCAGCACAGGGGCAGAAAGAGACAGAATGAGGTGGGGGAAGAAGAGAAGCAAGCTTGCTGGGGTCAGTGTGGGGCGAGCAGCACGCTAGTATTTAGCTAGTGGGGTAGCTAAACAGAATGAGCGAATGGTACCTCCAATGGCTGGACATACGTACGCCTGTTTTTATAGCAAGAATGGACGGAGCAACGCCACACGCATCAGAAATTCAGAATTAAGAACGGCACCGACCGGAGACGTTGAGGCAGAGATGGGCAGCATGGAAAGGCCTTTTTCAGCGGCGCAGTATCAAACTGTGGAGGAGACAGTGGACGTGCAGAGGCGCCGGCCGGCGTAGTCCTAGTTTGACGAGCGAGCTTTTACTACAAACGACGGAGGCCCTGTTTCCTCGCTGCACTTCGCAGCGGGTTCTTGCTGAGTTGCAGCCATCTTGTCGCGATCGTGTTATTTCGGCATCATTGCAGCCTGATGCATACACATTTGACTGTCTGAACTGATACAATAGTGGTTTTGGGTGATAGAATTGATGCGCTCTGATGCAGGTACCAGGAGGAGGAGTACAAGCGTACTGCGACTATGGTGATCAAGGTATCGCAATGAGTTATGTTCAGAGTTTACTGAGAATGCCATCAAGTATCAATAGGATTTTAGTCTGTTTCAAGGTGTGAAGTCCTATAGCATCTCAACATTGCCATCAACAAGGTGTAACACACCGATATTCTCTCACGAATCACAGATCACAAGAGAATGATACATAGACTGGGAGAGACGAAATTGGGATTGGGAAGCAGACGAATAGAGAGAGAGTTCAGAGTTTCTCGTATTACATTCGATGCCTGATCCTGACGCCTACAGCTGGTTATCACACCCAACACCCACGCACGCACGTGGTCTCAGCCACTTACACCTAGGACCCAGCTACCAACTCCAGCCACGCTGCGTCACCGATCCTTTACGCCTTCTTGATCAGGTGACGCCTCCTGGGACTACGTCTTGACGATGTGGCCGTCCTCAGCTGTTACATCACCTCCCCAGAAAAACTTGCTTGTCCCCAAGCAAGTGCCGCTGGGAACCTCGTCTTGAGCACATAGTAATCCTCCCATGAAGCTAAAGCTGCTGGTAAACCTGTCCACTTGATCAATACTTGAGGAACAGCTGCATTACCCTTTTTCACCATGCGTCTCTCAAGAATTTCCTCGGGTTCCGTCTCCACTGTGTCAAGCTCAGCCACCCCTGGTAATTCCGAGAACACTGGAGAAAAATCAGGTGTGAATTGTTTTAACTGCGACACATGGAACACCGGATGAATCAAGGAGCTGTCAGGCAGATCCAATTTATATGCCACTTCTATTTTTTCCAAGATCTTGTAGGGACCGAAGAACTTGTAAGCAAGTTTATGACATGGTCGATTCACCAAGGACGATTGAGCATATGGTTGTAACTTGAGTAAAACTTGCTCGCCAATCTGGAACACTTTTTCCTTCCTGTTCTTGTCTGTCTGCATTTTCATTCTGTTCTGAGCTGCAGCTAAATGAGCCTTCAACTTCTCCAAGTGCTGGTTCCTGTCAACAATTAGTTCACCAGCTTCTGTTGCTGGTGTGGCACCCGAGAATGGTATTGCTCCAACATTTGGTTCCACTCCATACAGTGCTTTGAACGGGGAACACCCCAAAGAAGCATGCTCTGCTGAATTATACCACAACTCTGCTAAAGGAAGCCATTTCCTCCATGATTTTGGAGTGTCATGTACAGCACACATGAGGAACATTTCCAAACATTGGTTAACCCTTTCTGTCTGACATGTTGTGGTGAATTGCAGTTTAGTTCCCAGCAGCTGAAATACTTCTTTCCAAAATTTACTCGTGAAAATCCTGTCTCGATCCGAAACAATAGAGATAGGCACTCCGTGTAATTTGACTATTGAATCAAGAAAAGCTTGAGCAACCACAGGAGCTGTAAACGGGTGTTTTAACGGAACAAAATGGGCATATTTGGAGAGCCGATCCACAATCACCATGATAACATTTGCTCCCCCTGACAACGGTAGTCCCTCCACAAAATCCATGGTGAGCTCTCTCCACACTCCTGATGGAATTGGAAGGGGTTGCAATAATCCTGCAGGCTTGCTCAAAGAATGTTTAGCGTGCTGACAAACCTCACACTGTTTCACAAAGTCTTCCACGGCATTTTTCATTCCAGACCAGGCGAACAGCTTCTTCAACCGTAGGTAAGTGGGTAACATACCCGAGTGTCCTCCGATAGGGCTAGCATGAAATGCTGCGATTAGCTTTGTTTGAATAGCTGGGTTTTCTCCTATCCAAATTCGCCCTTTATGTTTTATCAAACCCTGGCACAGCTCGAATTGCTGTTCATCTGGACTATGAATCGCCAATTGTTGCAATTTCAGCTGAGCTGTGCTATCTGTAGCATAAGAATTTATCACTTCTTGAAGCCAGATAGGGCATACTTCTAAAATAGCTTGCAGTTGCATGATTGGAGCCATTCGTGATAACGAATCTGCCGCCTTGTTATCACAACCTTTTTTGTACACGATCTTAAACTGCAGGCCCATCATTTTTGCCATGGCTTTCTTCTGCATCGGAGAGTGCAAGTTTTGATCATCTAAATATGTCAAACTATGGTGATTGGTGCGAATGAAAAATTCTTTCCTCTGAAGATAAGGTCTCCACTTCTCCACTGCCATAATCAGAGCTAGGAACTCCTTCTCGTAAATTGATAACAGACAATGTTGTGGACTGAGTGCCTTGCTCAAAAATGCTATCGGGTGTCCTTCTTGCATGAGAACTGCCCCAACTCCATTGCCACATGCGTCAGTTTCAATTTCAAACTGCTTGTCAAAGTTTGGAAGAGCTAACACTGGTGTGCTTATCATGGCTTGTTTCAACTTAA
This sequence comes from Poa pratensis, assembly GCA_947311845.1. Lineage (NCBI taxonomy): Eukaryota > Viridiplantae > Streptophyta > Magnoliopsida > Poales > Poaceae > Poa > Poa pratensis. Next base: position 22,863,042 of record CAMZMU010000070.1, on the reverse strand, counting down.
CGAAAGCCTCTTCTGCCTCTTCAGACCAAGCAAAAGCTTTTTTCTTCAACAGGTTGTATAATGGTTTTGCTATAAGTCCATACAAGTGCACAAACTTGCGATAATATCCTGTAAAGCCCAATATACCTCTTAGTTCTGTGATGTTAGTTGGTCGAGGCCAATCCAACATAGCTTGAATTTTTCTCTGGTCTGTTGCCACTCCTTGTGCCGACACAATATGCCCTAGATACTCCAGCGTAGCTTGTGCAAATGAACACTTGGATGCTTTCACATATAACTGATTTTCCTGCAGCGCTTGCAACACTTGTCTCAGATGATCTGTATGCAGCTCCATCGTTGGGCTGTACACCAGGATATCATCCATAAACACTAACACAAACTTGCGTAAAAAAGGTTCCAACACTGAATTCATAACGCATTGAAATGTTGCAGGAGCATTGCAGAGTCCAAATGGCATAACCCTGAATTGGTAGTGCCCTTGATGAGTTTTAAATGCTGTCTTAGCTTCATCTTCAGGTTTCATCCGTATCTGGTGATATCCTGACCTTAAATCTAGTTTGGAAAATACTTTAGCCCCAGCGAGCTCATCCAGGAGCTCATCTATGACTGGCATTGGAAAGGTATTTTTGATAGTGAGTTCATTCAATAGACGGTAATCCACACAAAATCTCCATCCTCCATCTTTCTTTTGTATCAGTAACACTGGGGAAGCAAAAGGACTCATGCTCTGCACTATTACCCCTGATTGCATCATAGCTCTGACCTGCCGTTCTATTTCATCTTTATGTAATGGAGAATAGCGGTAGGGTCTTGAATTTGGTGGAGTTGCATCTGGTGTGAGAGTAATTGCATGGTCATACTGCCTCTGAGGTGGTAACTCAGTAGGTTCAGAGAACACTGTTCCATATTCTTGCAGCAGTTGTTTAACCTTGTCATCCATTGGCACTGATGCCTGATCCTTATCATCATCCACAAGAGCAACTGCCCAAACATCATTCCCTTTTGCCCATTTCAGTACTTGCTCAAAATGTACTTCTGAAATTGGTGGAATGGATTCAGTTTGAATTCCTTGCAAACACACCTGCTTGCCTTTGTACTGGAATTTCAGCCGCTTGTGCTCCCAATTACATACCACATCCCCATGTTGCTTAAGCCAGTCAACTCCAATAATTGCATCATATGCACCCAGTGGTAGAACTCTCATATCAGTTTCAAACGAGTGTCCTTGTACCCACCAATTTAGCCCTTTCACCATTTTATCACAATATAACGTTTCACCATTTGCCACTTTTACTGTACCCCCGGAATTTGAACTGTCTTGTGTGTGATGCGATCCAGAAATGCCGAATTCACAAAACTATGGCTACTCCCTGAATCAATCAGTACCAACATCACTTGATTGTTCACCAGAGTTCTTAGACGAATGGTTTCACCCCCCTCTGAACCTGCTAGTGCATGCAACGATACCGACAGTTGAGTGGCCTCCTGAATATCTTGCATCTCCAGCAGTTGTAACACAGACTCATACAACACTTGATCATGGTCTTCTAGTGTTAGTGCATGGATCTCCGCTGTCTGTTTCTTAGCACACACATGAGTTGGATCAAATTTCTCTCCACATTTAAAACACAGCCCGTTAGCACGTCTGTACTCACGCAGCTGTCTTTCTTTCCAGAAGTCAGTTTGGCCTGCTCGAGGTTGTCTGTTGTATTCCACACGAGCTGGACCAGTATCTATCTTCGCTGCATTGTACCGCTGCACCCAAGGTTTATCTTGGGTTGTCAGGTCTTGCTGCACCTGAGCCAGCATAATTGCTCGATCCACTGTTTCAGGAATTTGTGAAGCTACAGCCACTCGAATATCATGTTTCAAACCTTTCACAAACTGTGACACAAACAGCGTTTCATCATAATAGGGGTTGTGGCCTGCTATCTGAAACATGATTTCCTGGAATGCTGCACAGTACTCTTCAACTGTTCCTTTCTGCTTCAGAGCTAGTAAGGCATTCACGACTCGCATGTGATCTGATGCTCCAAACTTCTCCTCTACTGCTGTGATGAAAGTGTCCCAATCAGGTACCTGATGTCTCTTCTTGTAAGCCTGGTACCAATGAGCTGCATTCCCCTCCAAATGCAAGGTTGCCGATGTGAGCCACATCGAACGTTGTGTGTTGTACAAAGTGAAGTAATCCACACACTGATCCACTAGTACAGAATGACACATCGGATACCCCTCTATGGAAACGGCAGGTGTTAGGCGACGGAGAATCGCGCTTTCCGCGCGGCCGGTGCGTACAAACCTGACCAGGCCCGCCTACATTGGCAACGGACCCTTTCCAATCTCCGTCACCTATTATATTGGCAACGGTTAATAAAATTGTCCGTTTCCAATATTTGCCTCTATGGTAACGGATAGAATTTTCCAACCGTTGAAAATGTTGATACGTGGAGGCTAGCGAATGGGCAGATGGGGAGGTGGGCGGAGCAGACCCGCGAGTATAAATGGCGAGAGGTACCAGCAGCGGTCTCTTTGAAGCCCCAGTCCATCGCCTATAGTTATTCAAACTTCGCCAGATCCCCTCCGTCCAAATCCATGGCGAGAGGTACCAGCAGCGGTCGCGGCCGTGGACGAGGGCGAGGCCGTGGTAGGGGGCGCAGCGGCAATGCCATGCCGTCGGTGTCGCCCTCACCGTCCTCTGAAGACATGTCCCCGGCGAGAGGTACCATCAGCGGTCGCGGCCGTGGACGAGGGCGCGGCCGTGGTAGGGGCGCAGCCGCAATGCCACGCCGTCGGTGTCGCCCTCACCGTCCTCTGAAGACATGTCCCCGGAGCTGCGCGGCTTCGAGTTCTTGGTTATCCTGTACAAGGGCATCGAGAGCCGCCTGAGGCTCCCGAGGGCGTTCGCAGAGAAGCTCCAAGGCATGGTGGCAGCTACCATGCATCTGAAGATGGAGGACTGCGAGAACGGCAGCTGGGCGGTGAAGACGGCCGTGAGTGCCGGGGGGAATTTGTACCTCGGCCAGGGATGGAAGTCATTCGCCCAAGCGTACAAGCTTGAGCAGGGGCACTTTTTGTGCTTCGAGTTCGACGGCGACAACGGGTTCTTCATCAAGATCTTCGACGGTACCTTATGCCGGAGGGACGCACTCGTGTACAGCGACGACGAGCCCGAGTCTTCATCAGCAGCTGCTAGTAGTAGCATTAGCTAGTAGTAGCATATATGTAATCGTTTACTTCATTATCAAGTCCGTATGTAGTAGCACTAGCTGCTAAGTGGTCTCTGCGTTCATATGTAATTTAGAGTACCTGTTAGTAAGTTTACTCTCTCGCTGGTGTAAAATCAATGGAAACGGTTATATAAAATGTCCGTTGCCAATGTGGCGCTTATATATACTGCCGGCTCGGTCTCATTATCACTCTCTCACTTGTCTCTCTTCCAACCCTAGCCGCCGCACACTGTGGCTTTCAACTCTCCTCACTCTCTCTAATGGCTTCCTCTGTCGGCGCTTCTAGATCCGGCCATCGCGGCCGCGGCTCTAGCCGCCGCGGCAGCACCGTTCTAGCGGCAGCCCTTCGTGAGGGGAAGGTCGATCTGGAGGCGGCCATGCGTCCGCTAATGATGCGGCAGCGCCACCATCTGACGCCCTCCTCCTCCGGTGATGCCCGGCTTCTTCTGAGCCAGGCCGATGTGGAGGAGGTCATTCATGAGGTGGTGGTGCAGCACCTCCGGCGGATCTACCAGCAGAAACCCATCTGGAGGAGGAAGTGGCCGATCTGGAGGAGGAAGTGGCCGATCTGGAGGTGGTGGAGGATCTGTAGGTGGTGTCTGATCTGGAGAAGAAGGAGGAGGTGGATGTCGACGAAGGAGAAGGAGGAGGAGGTGATTGCGTCGCAGCGCGCTGGTAGCATCTCAGCGCATCTGGCAGAGGCCTGCACCTCCTCTCCCGCCGGGTGAAAGGTATAAATCTTTCTGTGACCGGCTGTGATGCCGATGAACTAGGTTCTACGTATGAGCATTTCATCACATAAACAAATTCCTAGTGCAAATTCACACATACATGTTCTGATAATTACAAACACTTATTGTTAAAGCACCAACTGTACAAACTAGTTAAACACCCACATCCAAAGCCTATTGCAATTCACCTAGGGCATTCTTGCACCTAGGGCAGAGCATTTCCTGCCATGTTGGACGTAGCCTGTCCTTCAAGGTTAGGATCTTGCGATACAACTCGTAGGTCACGTACCCATCTATTGCTGCGTAGTCGAGGTTAACTTTGTGCAGCGGCATCCACTCCCAAAAATCGTGCTGGTTGGATGGGAACTCCTTCTTCATGTTGGCGTATGATTTGTCGATGAGGTCTGCCGCTAGATCACCCATTCCGTCCCTCTCGTCTCCACCCTTGATTTTGTATACGAGTTGGATGTCCACGTAGTACTCCGGTGGAATGTGGAAGCCGGCAGAAGAAAGCACCTTGCTGTCGTTGGTGATGTCCACGCTTGCGAAGGTGATATTCTTGCGTTCAAAGAATTTGCCCAACTCTGGACAATTCTTCTTGGACTTGCACCAGTGGAACACGAGGACATGCTGGCGCATGGCGAGTTGCAGGACAGACATGTGCCGACGATTACGGGTGTACTCGATGTCAAGGCCGATGAACCGATGCTTCTCCTCTGCTAGCCATTCCTCGTACTTGTCGAGGATCCGCTCCACGGTATGCTCCTCGTTCGTGTACACCACCTCCAGAACGGTGCCGTGGGTACGGACGGTAGTTGTCTCTGTTATTCTGTTGCGGTCGTCCATGGCGGGTGGGGGATTGGGGTGGAACGAGGAAGAAGAGAAGGAAGGAATGCGAACTGTCTGCCACCAAACAGAGCAGTTCCTGGATATTTGCCGTCGATCTTAGCAGTTTCTCGAAAATGGCAACCGAACAAAGCAGTTGCTGGAAAATAGCCACTGATTTTTTTAATATCCAGATGTATTTTGTACATTTCGCTAATAGTTTTTTTTCTTTCACGCAGGAGTTTATTTCGGCAACACTGCATAAAAGTACCAATGTATCATTCCGAGAACCAGAAACCTTAAGGCAAGGAAATTTCGTGGATACTGGTCTTGGAGTGGGTACACGACGACCGAGAGCTCATAGAAGGTGAGCTCCAAGTCAAAGATGGAACGCTGGCTTAATTAAGCCAGCCTTCCATCTTGTTAGGTTAGTTGCTTATAGGTTTAGAGTTCATGATTGTAGTCAAAGTGTAATAGGTGATATTACATTATGCCAATGTGTGATAGATATGATTGTAGTCAAATTGTAAAAAACGTGATATTATTGTATACCAATGTAATGATGGCATTTGTTCTATGTTATGAATTGAATAACGTTTTAGTGCATTGTGCAATCAGCCTTTCATGTATTATGGCATATAACCGAAATATGAGAAATGCTCAGTGCAAACGGGTGGATGGCAAACTCCGTATCTGATGAAGGAAAACTAAGGAAACGGAGGTCTGCGCACAACCGTTGCCAAATGGAGACCTCATCGGAAACGGTTTTTGGCCTCCGTTACCGATGAAGGCCTTCACATCAGTGACAGAGGCGGGGACACGGACCCTTTCTCCGTTGCCGAAGGGGTTTTTGGCCCGTTTCCGATGTGTCGTTCTGTACTAGTGATCTCTCCAGATACGAGGGTGCTCTCCACTAAACTTGGGAAAATTCATTTTCGGTATCTGAAATCGCTCTCCCCCAAAATGATGTGCACCACCACCACCACCGTGATCTACCGCCCTACCGCCTACTTGATCACCTCGAGCCACAACTGACATTCGTACCTCAGGACATGCAGAGGGGAGGGTATTGGATCGATTCTGCGCACCTAGGCTGCCGGGTGCCGTCGCCGGCCTGCTGCCTGCGTTCGGTGGTGATCCAAGCAGCCCCTTGTCTGTCATCGCCGACTCGGGCTCCTCCTCTCCGTCCTCAAACACCGACGCCTCCTTGGAGCCCCCGATGCAAGTCACCGCCTCCGCCGTCGCCGCCAATTGCTGCTCTAGGGACTCCTGCCGCCACTCCAACGTGTCCATGACCCGAGTATGGTCCGAGACGGCGCGCGAGTGGAGATCCAGCTGGGACGCCATCTGCTGGTACCCGTTGTCCATGAGCGCCATCCGCGAGTCCAGGGCCCCCATCTGTGTCTGGAGCGCCGCGAGGCCTTCCTTGATCGTCTCCATGGCCGCCGCCACCGCCGTGTTCGCCTCCCCCATCGCCTCCAATATGAATTGGGTCTGCGGTGTTGGTTTAGAGGGCGCCGTCGCTGCGATCGATTGATCCAACCAACCGGAATCAGGACTTACGAGATCTCAGCAGCGGATCGATCGGAATCAAATCCGTCGCCGAGTTCACCAACCCGACCTGGAATTTTACGGGCTGAAGATCTACAATCCCAGATGATCGAAACGAACCTCTGATACCACTGTAACACACCGATATTCTCTCACGAATCACAAATCACAAGAGAATGATACATAGACTGGGAGAGACGAAATTGGGATTGGGAAGCAGACGAATAGAGAGAGAGTTCAGAGTTTCTCGTATTACATTCGATGCCTGATCCTGACGCCTACAGCTGGTTATCACACCCAGCACCCACGCACGCACGTGGTCTCAGCCACTTACACCTGGGACCCAGCTACCAACTCCAGCCACGCCGCGTCACCGATCCTTTACGCCTTCTTTATCAGGTGACGCCTCCTGGGACTACGTCTTGGCGATGTGGCCGTCCTCAGCTGTTACACAAGGAGACCACCGCCACAACTGTGGCTGAGCTAACCGTGTCAATAGGACTGGTCTACGACATTCCCGTTAGAAACAAAGCAGATCGAAGTTTTTTCGAGGGCCCTCCTTGGAAAGAAATGGTCAAAGCGGAAGGGTTAATAGGTACTCCCTCCGTTCCAATGAATAAGGCTTATATTTTTTTGGAAAAGTCAAGGTAAGTAAACTTTTATCAAACTTTTAGAAAAAATATTAACAACTATAATATTATATGGATGTCATGTGAAAATATATTTCATGATTTATCTTAGGATGTTTATTTTATATTGTACATGTTAATAATTTATTTAAAAAACTTGATCAAACTTAACATAGTTTGACTTTTCAAAATAATATAGGCCTTATTCATTGGAACGGAGGTAGTAACATGCTAATAAGTTCACGGTGCACCATGCATAGTTCTTTGTGCTTCGTAATAAGTCGAAGTGTTACTTGTGTTATACGCTACACTATGTAGCATTGAAGTGCTACTACTGGTCAATCCTACCTATGTTAGTGCCCATGTTTTGAACTATTTATTTGATATATTGTTCTGTTATGTGTTACTAGAGAATAATCATTATTACTGCCGATGTTAAATTCAATAATGGCAGTTTCTTAGATATCATTATTGGCGTGTTAGATAAAAGCCCATTAAATAATACAAGTGGTATATCAGCAGTGGCGTGGGCAAGACACGCCACTGGTCGCAAATTTGACACGCCACTGCTAGTCTGCTAGCCATATATCCTACAAGTGTGGTCTAGGCTCAAAATCGTGGCCACTAGACCAATTCCGTTTATATTATGTGTCAATAAAAGTACAAATAATTAAATATAGGTTTCAGTGCACGTTTTTTCTAGATCCTAGTGGAATTTTTTTTAAGTTTGCTATAATCTTTTCAAAAAGTCACACACATATATATATTGAATTGAAACTTACCATCTAAATAATACTCTCTCCGTTCCTATATGTAAGGCGTATAAGTTTTAGCACGGAAATTAAAGAATGCTCGTGGAGGAAAAAATTACGCCAGTTTTGGACAAAATTATCTTTGGCTAATTAACGTGGGAAAAAGAGGAATTTGCGTAGAATAAGGAAACATAATAATATCTCTAAAAAAATATTCATGGGAGTGGTGGAAAGAAGTACACCCTATATTTCGGAATTTTTCTCAAAACCTTAGTCACCTTACATGAAGGAACGGAGGAAGTATGATGTTTTCTAAGGTTTTTGAAATAGAAAAAATGAGAATGCAACAGTTTGACTTTCAAAACTTATCTTATTTTCTAAGTTTTAGTTGCATTTTAGAAGTGATTCCCGATGTTTAACGTGTGTTTGATGTACGTCACAAAATTCTAATTGCCCAAATCACAAACAGATCCAGGATTGAAATTTTTGAGAATAACAAACACCGGATTGCGAAAAAATCGGGTTTGCTAAGCACCGGATACTTTAACTTGAGAGTTGTGTCCTTTTCCATCGACATAAGCTTTGCGAGATGCATCCACCCATGTCAGACAAGAAACAAGTGTTGGATGTATGCCCAAAAGGCAATAAAGTTTAACATCTGATTCATAATTATGCTTCATGAATTCTATGCTATAACTGTGGTGACTCCTGAATACGTGATTCAGTGGAAAACTCACTCGCACGTGTAGAGATATGAACAGAATAAAGTATACCCTAGTCTTGCCTTTTAGACTAATTTGTTGATTGCTTGAGACCACGTTTTCCTGGTCTGGGACATTGTTTATGTCAGTATCAATGAGTGGCATATTGTTGGTGGAAACAATATAGCTGGGTAGACCCAAATCGTTGATATGCTAAGTAAGATTCCAAAGTGTCTTTTTGTCCTTAGTGCAATATCGCAGATGATTATTATATGACATGTCCTTAGACCATGAGGTTATTAGGGTTGTGTACATTGGAAGAATTACTTTGGTACTGCCATAACCATGGCCGTAACTGGGTGGGAAAACGGCAGTCACTGGGTGGTTCTGAAGATGTGTATATATCCTAATGTTCCAAGATGGGAAATTACTCCTCTGTCAAAAGAGAGATACTTCCAGGGCCCACTCGGTATGTATGATATCCAATATGTTCTGTAGACAATACATGATGAAGTTACATCATGTGAGATATCGGATTATGGGAAAGAGAAAAGGAAATTTACCGGTAACGAGATAGACAGAGATATAGTGAATCAGAGATTGATTCATGGAAATATCAGGAATACTTTATCTCGGGTAATTTCAGTATCGTGAGAAATGGGAATGACGAATAAATAATCAACATGTTCAACAGAGTGCCATTCGCATAATGGTAGCAGTTATTCAGGTAGCCCATGTATCTGACCCTGGCTGGTGATTAGATGGAAACATCTAATTATAGCTACACGTTATCGAACCTGTAGGGAAACACACTTAAGTCAGTTCTAGTTTGTTGTGTATATGGTTGGTCTGGATACCGAGAGATTATCAACGGGATGGTTTCTGTGTGGTAGATAATATCTTTATTAGAGAGATTGGATTATGCAGACACTAGATGTCTCGGAGTAATAGAAATAGTTTCTATTACTAGTCGGATTTATTCCGAGGGTTTATATAAGAGGGAAATATTTATCCGGAGTATTTGTCAGCGGACACTAGGTGTCCCGGATCATGTAAAAGTGTTTTATATGATAAGTAATTAATTCGGGGAATATTCTGTAACAGGAAATATTCAAATAAGAATTAATTAGACAAAATATTATTTAATTAAATATTAATCTATTTAATTAATAAATAATTATTGGAAAATATTAAATAAATTGGAGCCACCAAGAGGGGCTGCCAAGTGGGCCCATGGGGCCACAAGGCAGCCGCACCCCACATGGGGCGGGTGGGCCAAGGCGCCTTGGGGGGGGGGGGGAGTTTCCCCCCATGGCCAAAACCCTAGATGGGCCAAAAGGCCCATGGGGGAGACGGTTTGAGGGGGGGGGGGGGGGGGGGAGCCTTGTTGGACAAGGACTCCTCCCCCCAATTCGAATAGGGCACGGGGAAAGCTTTCCCCTTCCCCAAACCGACTTGGACTAGGGGAAAGCTTTCCCCTTTCCCAAGTCCCTCCACCCCTTGGCCTCCTATATAAACCCCCACCCCCTCTCCTTTGGAGAGACACAAGTTTAGATCTCTTCTAGTTGGATTAGAGGTTTCCTCTCTCCGATGAGATTAGATCTAGATCTAATCTCTCTCTCCCTCCTTCCCATGTGTTGAGATCTCCACTTTCATATACACCAGTGGTGAGTGCTTCAAGTGTGGACGGCGAAGCCCTGCTGGACTAGATCCGATGTATGTGTGCGAAACTCAGAGGGGTGATCCGTTGAGAAACGGTTGACTCTATCTCACTCTGTTGGATCAAGGCGAGACGCGAGGAGTCTACGACATTCTCTCGGCTAGGCTTAGCCGAGGGAGTTCTTCCACAAGCTTCATCAACGTCGTCATCGACATCTCTTCCGTTTCACGGTGTCGGTAGCGAATTTACAGTTGGATCAAATATGCATGTCTTGTCACTTGTATCTTCATAGTAGATCTTGGAGGTTGTTGCGTAAGTTGTGGCGAATTTTTTTGTTTTCGATGCACGCAACCCAATAGTGGTATCAGAGCGATCTAGCGTAGATACAAGATTTGATCTAGAGCACATGGTGTGCGGGCACCGCATAAGTTTGTGCGGGTATGTTATTGAAGTCTATATCTTCTAACATTCAGTTTATTTATGGTTGCTTCCCAATATGCGGTCTTGTCTTGTTTCCAACGGCATAGTAAGATCTCGAACTTCTGGCAATCCGCGGACCTTCCGGCTGCTCCTAGTATGCCCGTCGGTGCCAACGAAGTGCTTCAGTACCTTCGAATCTTATTATAGTTGGGCTCGTCGACTTGATAGCGGAAGGGGCATGTGGACTAGGTCCACACAGGGGTCATGTGCTTTGGCAATCGTCTAGATTGGGATCCGCAACGTTTTCGTAATGTTGGGATCGACAATCACCCCGCAAGGTCAATCTAGCAACATGAATAATCATGCTTTGACAGGGTCATAGGTTTTTCTGGGGTTTTGGGAATCCTACAGCCACGATAAAAGATGCAAACAAACGTTAGAGGCGTCTAACTCGGATTTGCAGGAACAGTGATGTGGTATAGTCTCAATTTTTATTTTTGAGTTATTGCCTAACATTGTTTTGTTTTGGAAGGCGTGCCGTTCTTCCTTGTTCGTCGAGCTATGGTGATAGTAGAGGTTAGGAGAAGGCATGCACTTGTCGTGAACCTCGACATGGCCACACCGGTGGAGGCGCCACCGGCAGATGAAGGAAGAAGACTATACTACATCACAAAGTGTTATTTACTTGTGCATGTTTTATACCTGTTTTCTTGCTTTTCCCTTGGTTGCGCAGTAGACGTGATTATTAGGGTGATTCCTCAGAAGGAGCTACGGATTTAATTATCTAAGCTTTATAAACCAATATCAAGGAGATCGTGCTCATCCAACCGTGGCACCGTCAAACCAGATGCTTGTCACCGTCCGCCGTGTATCCACGAGTAATGTGTGCCAAGGGTTTGGGAGGTGGGCACGAACCGTTCTAGCAGCATGATCGGTTGGTTGTCTTGACGTTCGGGCATAACTAGTTATGAGCTCGGAGCACATCCATCGAATGATGAAGCGAAAGTCACGACAGGAAGTGATTGGTCTGTTGACCTACCCGTTATAAGCTACGACATGCTATGTATCCATACTTGATCGTATGTTGGACGTGGATTTCGTATACACTAATTTGATCTTGAGGAATATCAATTTTAGTGGGAGCACATTATTAGTTTATCTTTAACTAGTGCTAGAAAAATAATTATGAACATGTCTTAGTGAACTTTAGATTGCTGTAGATCGACACACGTAACACCCGCTATTTACCTTGGTCCACTGATGTCTACGCACGCTTCTATTCTTGTAGACAGTGTTGGGCCTCCAAGAGCAGAGGTTTGTAGAACAGCAGCAAGTTTCCCTTAAGTGAATCACCCAAGGTTTATCGAACTCAGGGAGGTAGAGGTCAAAGATATCCCTCTCAAGCAACCCTGCAATTAATATACAAGAAGTCTCTTGTGTCCCCAACACACCCAATACACTTGTCAGATGTATAGGTGCACTAGTTCGGCGAAGAGATAGTGAAATACAAGTAATATGGATGATTATAAGTAGTAATTGCAATCTGGAATAAAAATGGCAGCAAGCAAACATGTAGCAGAAGTTGATGTAAACGGTGTTTCAATGCTTAGAAACAAGGCCTAGGGATCATACTTTCACTAGTGGACACTCTCAACAATGATCTCATAACTGAATAAGTAAAAGCTACTCTTAAACACTCTCTTGTTGGATAACAAACACCATTCATTGTGTAGGGCTACAAAAGCACACCTCAAGCCGGAGTAAACAAGCGCCACAACGTCATAAAGGAGTCACACACGGTGCACACACTGTCACCTTTACACCGTGGAGAGTACCGGAGTTCATATTAAAGTAACCTCTAGAGTGCATAATAGATAAAGAGTAACATCTACTTATTCAACTAGATTACAAAGCTCATGATCACATAAAGATCACACCATGGGAGAGAGAGATGAACCACATAGCTACCGGTAGAGCCCTCAGCCTCGGGGGAGAACTACTCCCTCCTCATCATGGGAGTCAGCAGCGGCGATGAAGATGGCGGTGGTGTCGATGGAGATGACTCCGGGGGCAATTCCCCGTCCCGGCGGCGTGCCGAAACAGAGACTTCTGTCCCCCGAAACTTGTCGTCGATGGCGGCGGCGCTGCGGAACTCTTCTGGAAATATGGCTTCTTTTCTTAGGGTTTTCGCGTCTGAGGGAATAAATAGGCGAAGGGGCGACGTCGGTGGAGCCCCGAGGGGCCCAAACCATAGGCTGGCGCGGCCCCACCTTCTGCCGCGCCACCATGTGGTTTGGCCACCTCCTGGCTCCTCTTCGTTTCTCCTTCGGACTCCGTGTACGTGTTGGAAAAATAGGGACGTGGCCTTTTGTTTCGTGCAATTCCGAGAATATTCGCAGAAGTACTTTTCTGAAACCAAAAACAGCAGAAAACAGGGAACTGGCACTGTGGCATCTTGTTAATAGGTTAGTCCCAGAAAATGCATAAAAGTGATATGAAGTGTATATAAACATGTAGCAAATGGTATAATATAAGCATGGAACATCAGAAATTATAGATACGTTGGAGACGTATCATCCACTAATTGAAATAGAAACCAATTTCTACCATTAGGAGTCAATATGTTGTTTGGGTATGTTTCCTAAGTTTTGTACTTAGGGGTGCCAAGAATAAGTATGTCCTCGACGCTCCTCCTTCTGGGGTTGTTGTCAAAACTACTTATTATGAAAGGGAAGCTCACACCTTGATGAGTGATGAGGCTGTCTCTATCCAATGTCTTATGTTGACATGCATGGGCCATGAGTAGGAGAAGCGGTTGGATCGCACATCAGCTGAGCGACATGATCGTCGTTCAAGACTGAGAGTTTTGAGATAACAAAGGTTTTCTGGTCATGTCACATGGCAGAAGGAAGCTCAGCAAGCGAGCATGTAATCAAGGTTATTGATTGCAGTATTAGGCTGCAGACTCTGGGGTTTTCTAATCTCGGCTGAGCCAAATACAGATTTGATGTTGTCTTCACTTCCCCGTTTAACAACGGATGCATCATGATTCAAAACATGAGTGGGAGGAAGAAAACATTAAAATGGCTCCTTGCTATGCTGAAATGTGTAAAGCTAATGTGATGAGGGATAACAATCAAGTTTGATTGTTGCCCAATTCGCATGCTTCAAAAAGAAGAGGAAGAAGAAGGCTGAAGGTGGTAACACACCGGATAAGTTTAAAAGGATTAATTTAGGAGAATCCTGAATACCTCTTCCGAGGAAAGAAAAGATATTGGAAGTGGAACTTAAAAGGTTTCAGGCACTAATAAGAAGAAACCTGCTAAAGGTACAACAAGGAATAAGAGTTGTACTTAAATGATATTCGTTATTCTTGCTAGTAACTCTGGAGTATTGATTGCGAAGAATTTTTCTTGCGTTCAATATAAGGGCTGCGGAAAGTAAGAAGGATGAAGAATAAAAGGTGGTAGTGTGTGCCAAGTTTGGCGCATGGACCTTCGTCCTTGTGATGAAGACGTCTCCATTTTATTTTTCAAGTTAAAGGATTTGTGAGCTTCGGCTCAACAAGGTCACATGTTTGGCGACAAATATTCTTGCGAATTTATAGGACAAGTTGGTCTTGTTTATTATGATAAAGAATATTGCAGATCAGTCCCTTCAGGAATGATCAAGTTACAAATCTTGTGAAGTTAAGGGAATATCATTTGTTCTAAAAATATTTTGTGATTGTGTTGATATCACCTTCGGGTGACACTATCATCTTGGATGTATCATATGCATGATGGAAGGAAATCCAAGATATCGTTGTGTGAAACGAGTGAAAGACTTGGTGAATTACACACTTCTTTGAACTTTGAATTCATTAAGTATTCCGACACATAGTGAGAAATCAACAAAAGATAAAGGTTTTGGATGGTTAATGATTTTATCATTAATGTCTAAAGTTTCACAAAATATCTTAGATATAAAGTCTTGGTGATTGTGTAATTATGTCTTGAAAGTTTTCAAGTCATAATCTGACTAAGTGTGACGAAGTCAGCACTAAGAATCTTCTTGTTTTTGCATAATGTTTGGCAATACCCAATCTAGAATATGTTTACTCGCTAGGTAATTTTAGCACAGTTAATTGTCTTGCTTCGTGTCATTGTTTTGAAAGATAAACTTTGATGGACACGTTGGTCTTAGGTACTAAAAGTTTCTGAAATAATAGAATTTAGTCCTAAGATAAAAGACAAAGCAAATTTCATTGTCTCTTACCTCATGTCATTGTTTTGAAAGATAAACTTTAATGGACATGGTGGATTTAGGTTCTGAGATTTTCTGAAAGATGAAACTCGATCCTAATAGTAAAAGACAATGAGTTACTTTGTAGGTTGTTCCAATAAGTTAATTGGAAGTCCTCTTATAACACCACATAAGTAACAATGTTTTGTTACTAAGAGATATGTGATTCTTAAGGAATTTATTCCTTGTTGAATTTAGTGGGAGGATGGTGATTCTTGAAGAGATTATTGAATCTTTGGAAATAGTTATCAGAAGTTGTGCAGGCGGAAGCAATTTCAATTGACAATTCTTTTAGACTAATACCGAGAGTCATTGCAATATGAGCATGACTTCTTGTCAAGAAATAATCACTTAACCAGATAAAGATCATATGAGTTTCTGGGAAATTTGACTTAATATGATAAGACAAAGTAATAAGATAAGGTGCTATAGTATCCAAACCTTCATGACTTAGAGTCATATTAATTAGTAATATCATCAAGTTCGAGTTGAGAGACTTGAAGGAATTCCTGTTGGAATAATTGATCATAAAGCTTGTTTTGTCATAAATGGTTTTATGATAAATTCAAGAGTTGACTACTCAGGATCATATGATCTGTAGCACGACTTTGTTGATCTAAATGGGACTAGTAGATTTGTATGAGATGTTAACAAAGTAAATTCCTCTAAGAAAAATAATCGAGTATGTGTACGATGTACAACTCGAGGGCTTTGTTAAATGAATACAATACTAGTCATTTAATGAGTATGTTTGTATAAGATGTTAACAAAACAAATTCTTTGAAGGAAAATTTATCGAGGATGTGTACTAGGTACAACTCGAGGGTTTTGTTAAATGAATACACATCTTGTCATTAAAAGTATGTCTGTGGTGGCTGACAGGTGATGATATGAAGGTTGGATTAGTTTTGTAATTATGTGAAGTAAAACAAGCAATGTTGAACTGCATGGAAAATTGCCAAGTTCTTAAAAGTTAGTGGGAGCTAGTTTATGGTATTCAATTAATGTTGAAAACCATTAACAGTACTTCATTTGATAGAATATGTGTATCATTGAACTTTTCAATGAAACGAATGGAGCAAGGGATTAGTATCATGACAGGATGTATCCTGATAATGATTTAATATCTTGCTACAAGAATGCACACAAAATGTTTTGAATGAAAATTCAAAACATGAGAGAACTAGATTCTCATAAAGAATAAGAAAATTCATATGCAAGAATCACGGTAGTATATCGGTGGTGAGCATGATCAAATGATTCTTTCATTTTTATCATCATGGGATTTTCCTGAATAGTGCATTCTTGGATTCAAATATCAAGTGATAAAAGAAATTGTTGGCAAGTTGACTTTCAAACAAAAGTTCAGTTGACTCCAATTTTATAGAGTATTCTCTAAATGGTGTTTTGAAGAATTATCTTCAAAAGAGAATAACTCATGATGTAAGAGTTACATCCGTGGAGAGACACCCCTTGGCCAAGTCCCTCCACCCCTTGGCCTCCTATATAAACCCCCACCCCTCTCCTTTGGAGAGACACAAGTTTAGATCTCTTCTAGTTGGATTAGAGGTTTCCTCTCTCTGATTAGATTAGATCTAGATCTAATCTCTCTCTCCCTCCTTCTCAAGTGTTGAGATCTCCACCTTCATATACACCAGCCGTGAGTGCTTCAAGTGTGGACGGCGAAGCCCTGCTGGACTAGATCTGATGTATGTGTGCGAAACTCAGATGGGTGATCCGTTGAGAAACGATTGACTCTATCTCACTCTGCTGGATGAAGGCGAGACGTGAGGAGTCTAGGACATTCTCTCGGCTAGGCTTAGCCGAGGGAGTTCTTCCACAAGCTTCATCAACGTCGTCATCGACATCTCTTCCACTTCACGGTGTCGGTAACGAATTTACAGTTGGATCAAATATGCATGTCTTGTCACTTGTATCTTCATAGTAGATCTTGGAGGTTGTTGCGTAAGTTGTGGCGAATTTTTTTGTTTTCCATGCACGCAACCCAATAACAAGGCCGCACCCTACTGTTTCTGGTAAGGTCAAAGCGCAACAGCGCATAGTCGGCCTATGGCTTCAACCAGACATGCATTCTCCCACTTAAGGTGGTAACCTGCAATTTAGATTATCACAAACATCATTGCACAATTGCCATTAGCGCTCTCGAATTTCGACTATTAAATCATGGGAGCTCCATATTGATCCTGTTTTTTTAAATCGAAAATCATATCTAAGAGTTTCAAAAAATTCTAAAAAAAACTAGATGTATCCAATGGTGTATCCCACAAACTTGGAAAAATGAATTTCAGATACTCTATATTATGAGCTACACAAACAATGACAAAATCTGACAAAATTTAGAGATTTAAAAATATGCATACACATATTCACAGTTTTGTCATTTTTGTCTAGCTCAAAATACAAAATATTTGAAACTGATTTTTTTGCACCTTTGTGAGATACACCATTCACTACATCCTCACATTTGTTTGAAGCTCGCAAATATATGATGTTCAATTTTTTATTTAAATAGCAGGAGCACTCGTGCTTGGGCGCCAAAATCTCCACTCCAATAATTACGATTTATAGTAGTATTCCAAAAATCTTATTTATTGGAGTAGCTCCGGTGATCTTTTAAAATAAAAAGTGAAAAAAAAAATCATATTTATAAGTTTCAAAAAAATCCGGGGAGAAAACTCCTGCATGTTGTCAATGATATCCCACAAACGTGCAAAATCTCGATATGAAATATTTATATTTTTATCTATACAAAAATGACAGATATATGGATCTAAATGTACACATTTTCAAATCTCCAAAATATATAAATTTTTTCATTTTTGTGGGCTCAGAATATAAAGTATTTAAAATCGAGATTTTGCACGTTTGTGGGATACATAATTAACAATATGCAGGATTGTTTTCAGATTTTCTAAAACTTATAAATATGATTATTATTTTTTAATTAGAGGGAGCGGAGCTGGAGCTCGGGAGCCAAAAGGTGTTTTCTTAGTTTGGTGTTTGTATTTACAGTTAGTATCTTTTCCCGGCTAACCCGAAATAGCTAGGGGCCCCGTCAGCCACGCCGCGGCACAGTGCATGCGGCAGTTTGCACTGGCCCGTCTTGGGCGCGCCGTCCTACATATCTACTATATCGACAGTGTTTTTCTTGATTAGAATTTATGGTATCTACAGGCTGCCGGTCTGCGTAGCATTGCAGGCTTGCAGCGCCCCAACATTTACTTCTTCTCTACGGTAGCGCCAGCAGCAGAGGTGCATTGTGTTGCGCATGAGACCTTCTAATCACACTTAAAAAAAAAATCCATGATTTGCTTGCCACAAACAACCTAATAAAATCCTAAAGGGATGTTGATCATAGTCTATTACTACACGAGATCAGACCAGCTGATCCGAGTACAATTTCCGGTGGAAATAAACGGCTCGACCGAAACCATTACAGGTGATCGATCAGTAGCTACCCCAAGACATCACAAACCAAAAACATACAGAGCAAGAACCAGCATTTCCATCCGAGCGGGAAATGAATCTAGCCAGAGGGCAGCATCTTCAGGCGACGCAAGAGTTGAGGCCGAGGCATCCCATCAGCAGGTTCCTCCTCTTCCGCCTCGGGCGTCTGGAGACGAGCTCCGGCGGCGGCACCTGGTACAGGTCCTCGTCGACCGGCCGCACCACCCTGGAGGCGGAGGCGCCTGATCTGGCCGTGATCGCGGCGCCGCGCGCCAGGCCGCCTACAGCCTCCGACGCCCTAGCCCCGCGCCGGCCGCTTCCCTTCTCTCCCTCCGCCCTCGTCTTCTTGGGCGTCTGCTGTTTGCGCGGAGGCGGCGAGTACCTGAACCACACGTCGCTGCAGGCCTCCGGCTCCGGAGCGTGGTAGCACTCGGCGGCGGGCGGCTCGCCGTAGGGGTGGTAGCAGTAGTTCCACTCCCCGAACGCCGGCACCTGCCTCCTCCTCGCCCTCTGCGAAACCAAAAACCACAAGCAAACGAGTTAAACGATGTGCCCCAATTCTTCCATGGATGATTCCTCGGTTCACACACACACGAACACTTACCTCCATTCGGTTTACACGAACAGCACAGAGGCAGGCAGAGACAGAATGGGGTGGAGAAGAAGAGAAGCAAGCTAGCTGGGTTCAGTGGAGTTCTTTGGCTAGTGGAGATAGCTAAACAGAATGGAATGTGAGCAATCCAATGGCTGTTTTTATAGCGGGAATGAGAGGCCGATTGGAACCGACTGAGCTTCAGTGACTTTGCCAGAGACAAAGTCACCAGTGGGGCCCACACACTGACCAGTGGGGCCCACACACTGACCAGTGGGGCCCACCGTGTGTAGGGGCCACATGTCAGTGACTCAAAGTCACGTGACTTTGTCTCTGGCAAAGTCACCGAAGCTCAGTCCGATTGGAACGGCCTTGCGACCGACCGAACCGGGGATGTTGAGGCAGAGTGGGGCATGGGCGGCAGCCATGGAAAGGCCCTTTTTCCGCGGCGCCGTGGATAACTGTAGCCTGCCGCAGGCTAGCATCGGTAGGCTGGGAGGAGACAGTGGACGACGCGGTACTGGTCCTGGTTTGACGAGCAAGCTTTTACTACACATGATGGAGGTCCTCTGTTCCTCGCTGCACGTCGCAGCGGGTTCTTGCTGACTTGCAGGCATCTTGTCTTGCTCTTATTATTTCGGCATCATTGCAGGCTGATGAGGAACTGAAATACACATTCCAACTCTGGTCTACTGCTGACTGCTAGTATACGTGTAGGAAATACTACTTCTACAGGATGGCTTCTGTAGCAAAACCCAGAAAAAATGAGACAAATTCCTTATTTGACGCTCATAAAAAAATGTGATTCACTATTTGACATCGAAATGATTTTTTTTTCTAATTGACACTTGGTCTAATTATTTTCTTTTAATGTGACATTCTAGCTCACTGAGAAAAGGTCACTGCTGGAACAGGTGACGTTGCCGAGTGCCGTCCATCAATACTTTGGGAACATACACACGCCGTATATTCATCGGTTCGACGAGGGTTGCACGGCAAACAAAAAATAATCGGCATACTCAGATTTATTGGAATGCGGATGACGGGATGACGACACGTCAGGGTTAGCTTTATTGAGTATTCTTTGAAAAACACAAGGTAAAAAAGGTAAAATGAAATTTTATGAAATACACAAGTAGTCATTATATAGAGAAACCGTTGATAGTTTTTGAAAGCTTGGTATAAATAGCCATGCTGGATATTTTGATCATTTTTCAAAAGTATGGAAGCAAGTGAAGCGAATTAAAAATGCAATCTACCACATGGAGTCCTTTTATGTATACTATTTGTCTAGTAAAAATTATATAAAACTTGCAATATGACAATTTGAAAACAAAAACTTCACAAAAGAGTTATCATGTATGAATATTAGTCACTTTCAGTCAACTGATCAAGTATGGGCATATATTTGGCATAGTTAATTTTTTTTTGTACAAGCATAGTTAATTTTAATGTGCCCAAATTATGGACGGATGTGCATCTTGTCGTGACAACAATTTTGCCAAATGTAGTTTGAGGATTCTCTATACAAAAAATCATTCCATTGAGTGCCAAAATGGTTTTTACGAGGCAAGTACGAACAATATGGTGCAAATAATGTCACTCCAATTTTTATACAAAGTGCCATTTAAATGACCTTCATGCTGATTTATAATTTCGTCCTTACGATTTCACAAAAGAAAAATATGGTACATAAGTAATCATGTACCTTATTATGAATAGCCAACTGACCATCGTGACCAAAAAAGATTTAACCCCTTCCTATGAATAGCCAACTGACCATCTTGACCAAAAAAATAATAGAAAATGAAGCCAAATTTAAAAAAATGTAATCTTCCGCATGCAGTCCTTCTACGTATACTAATTATCAGGAAATGTACACAAAAATATTATCATGTAGTAGGAACATTTTAAACTTTCAAGCCAAATGACAATGCTTCTCTAGCTGCCCGTCGGCTAGTTAGGTTCTTTTTCGTGCGCCTCTCCTCGGGGAGACGTGGACCTAGCTCCGATGCGATCTGAACTGCCCGCGCCGCACGCGGTCAGGAGCAACGGCCGGCGCAAGCTGCTGCATCGACTGGCATGGCATGGGCAACAGTGTATGTATCACCCCATACCCCGGTGCCGCCTCCCGTACGAGCTAGCAAGCTACCACGTCCGCCGCTGCCGGTACGTCGTGCGTTGATTTCGCGACGCCGGTGACCCGAGGGCCGCCCCGCGCGACCGGTGTTCGATCTGGGTCCGGTTCTCGTCACCGGCATGGAGAGGGAACGAGGGAAGGGATGGTAGATCATACAGTACGCACCGCTGCACCGGCCGGAGATGCATTGCATGCGCCGAAAGTCCACCCTGCAAGTGCCATGGATATGACTTCACGAGTGTGCTCCGAACCCCATCCCCATTGACCGGCTGGCGACACTACAGCTACAAAACAGGACAGCTACACTCCTGGACTACCTGGAGGCAAAACATTGTCTGGCATGAGCCGATCCGGACTTTACGAGGCCACTACGGCAGTTGCCTGAATGTTTGCCAGTATTTTGGCATGCCCATGCTCACTAGCCAACTCTAGTATAATCACAATCTAGTTCACTTATTATCTTGTCAACATTTGCGCCGGTCCACGGAGACGTGTACCTGCCTCCGATGCGATGTGAACTCTCCGCGCACGCGGTCAGGAGCAAAGGCGCAACTTCCGGCCTCGACCGGCATGGACATGAGCGTATCACCCCATACCCCGGTGCCGCCTCCCGTACGTGCACGCTACCACGTCCGCCGCTGGCGCCGGCGGTACGTCATGCGTTGATTTCGCGACGCCGGAGACCGAGCAGGGCGCCAGGACCGCGCCGCGCTACTCCGGCGTGGAGAGGGGACGAGGGATGGTACGTACCGGCCGGAGTGCACTGCATGCGCCGCATATCTGTCCACCCTGCAAGTGCCATGGATACGACTTCACGAGGGTGCTCCGGACCCCATACCCATCGATCGGCTTGGCACACTACAGCTCCAGGACAGGACGACACTCCAAGGAGGCAAAACATTTACTCCTACTAAGCAAGGCTGAATTCAGCAGCTTCCAGTACCGGCAGCTCTACTGCCTAGCCTCTCCACGCCCTCCCAAGGTCCCCTGCACTGATGCGCAGCATAGTGCACCTCTTCTGGTCCTGCTGCCGCTGCTGTAGATAGAGAGAGAGAGAGAGAGAGAGAGAGAGAGAGAGAGTAATGACGAGGCGCTGCAATGCATGGAGCTGCATGCCACACTGAACTGCTGCTGAAGAACGGCAGCCTGCAGGCCATAAATTTCATATAACACTATGCATATTATCCACAATGCACTACACTATGGATATAGGACGGCACGCGCATGGCGCTTGGTCCTCCTCGTACGTCCAAGAGGGACCATGACCGGCCGGAGCTGTCATGCCATGCCATGCCATACGTACGCGCGCATGCACTGTGCCGCGGCATGGCATGGCAATGGCAGACCCCCGAAACCTGCTTGCCCTTGAGCACGCGGCCGAACGCCGATGACCGGGCCACTGGCTATTTCGGGTTAGCCGGGACTGCGTGGACCATAAAGGCATCCGACTTACATCACATAGATTTGGCCTGCACCGCCACCGGCCAAGCAGAGAGAGATTTATTTCTCATCTCCGTCAAGAACGGAGCTTTCTCCTTCACTTTCGGTGGAGAATTAGTGTTTTACCCGGTCGTAGTATTTTTTTTTTTGAATTTTTCCACGTATATTAAACCAGCAAAGAGTACACGATTACATCGATTACAAAAACAAAACTAAAAGAGACTAGCAAATCTATGAGATCTTCAAGCTCTTTCTTCATCCATGACACAATCTTGTACTTTTCTGAAGGCAGCCGTAGAACAACGCCAACACCACCAAACCACAGACCTGTGAATACCACCGAAGGTTCTCCCTTTTTAAATGCACATCAAGAATTATTAAAAATCTAAATGTAGTAGTAGTATATCTCTACGTGCAAGCTATTCATATCATTTGTTATTTTCGCCAATCAGTTGTCCATGTCATCCTACTAAAAATTATTAATGGTTGTTAAACAAGTTTTCCACATCATCGATTTTTTCAACCCCATCCAGTTGTCCACATCACCAATGTTTGGACGTCAAAATGTCAAATACATAACCATTTCACGTCGATTAAATTTGGGATTATTGGGAACAATCTAATCTTGCATTTTCATGTATACAACTTTCGAGTTCAAGAGTTTAATACCTTACATAAGAGGGCCGGTTCTTAAAATAATTCCTGCTGCAGCGCGCGGGGAATCCTTCTAACTATAGTTCATGCTGAGAGAATACGAGGCTGCAGTAATTTTAGATTTGTGCATACTTGTGTGGCGGTCAGTAATCATAGTTCATGCCGATTAGTTCGCTCATTTTTTAGCTGAAATATGTACGGTTTTTATGGGTCTGATGTGGTAGGAACAACAGCTGGATATAAGCAAATGTGTACGTTAATTTCTCTTATCATAAAAAATTATGTTTTTTTAATAATTTGGAGGACGTATATTTGCTTACATATTGTTTCTATCATCCACTCGTGATACATCATACAAATATGGGTTGCAGGTCATATTATAGTTTAAAGCATCAATGTCACTTCACACTTTGTTTCATGAGGTATCATATTGAAAAAAAGAGTGGGCGTTCAAATGTTGACTAACTAGGTGCATACGCACAACTCTAGCCAACAGGGCAATGTCCAGTTCTCTTCATGTGAGTTATTGTTTCCTGTTAAGACTGCACATGCCATTATTTTAAAATTTAATGATATCATTTTTACACAATAGCTATTTGCCTCCCATGAATCCATTAGCTATTGCAAGGAAATAGGTTAAAAAATTATACTTGGTTGTGGTGTGTGGCTCAACAATGAAATAGGCCATCAGCTGACTTAGTTACTCCATGGATGTGTTGTGTTTAGCCAATGTGTAGATCTATGTTTTCATTTTTAGATTTGCATCCCTACAGGGGAAATTCTGAAGATGATCTGCATGTCTACACCTCAAATAAGTCCTAATTATTTATATTTTGTAGTGTGATGCACATGTATTTCAGTTGACATCCTTAAAATCTATCATAAATTTCATTTGCTACAAAGTTTTGGATATAATGAATAACATAATTTTTTCTCAATACTTGCATGCTGTTTAGACATACTAGCCCCTGCAGTTGCACGGTCCGATGACTAGATAATACAAAAAGGCAATTCATCAGGTTACCAAATTGAACAATGGCAAAAAGGAAGATCAAAGTAAATAAAGGTAAATCGTTAAGTTGCAGATAATCAAAATTTTGAAGTTCTTGTAGTTATATTATTTATATTGTCCATCAAATCTTGTCCATACCATCTTATTTATACTGAACATTTTTACATCTTCATACATTTCTTCTTGTTAAAGCTACATATTTGTCTTCATATACATTCGACATACTATCTCGAATAATAGTTTTTGGCTTATTTATCAAAATTAACAATGTGTACACGCTCATGTTTATTAATGGAAGTACATATTATTAGTAATGCTAAATATACATCATTGCAAATTATTTGTTGTTCTAAACTAAAACTCTATTTCGTCAAAAACTTTGTTTTTATTTGCTTTGGGATGTTTACCAGATGGATTCCATCATCATTATTAGCAAATCAATGTTAGCGACTAATCATGTTATATATTTGGAGGTATCATGTTTCATTAAATTTAGCGTAAACTTTGTATATTGTTTTAGATCTTATGAAGTTGACAAATATCTCGATAGAGGTTTCTAGAGTATAATATTATCCAGCTTATGTGAAAGTGATAGATAATTTTAGATTGAACCAGGTAACACATTCATACAAATTCCTCAAACACTCTTGCTACAGTATCCATAGAAATATATAGATGGTTCGCTTTCATTTTGTTTAGGAC
The DNA here is from genome assembly GCA_947311845.1 of Poa pratensis. Classification (NCBI taxonomy): domain Eukaryota; kingdom Viridiplantae; phylum Streptophyta; class Magnoliopsida; order Poales; family Poaceae; genus Poa; species Poa pratensis. The sequence continues at coordinate 22,838,254 of CAMZMU010000070.1, read as the reverse complement.
TAAGGGGTCAACCACAAAATATAACATCATATCTATGCGACCTTGCCATTTTAGCTCTGACCAATGAGATTGTTTCATCAATCAATACTAGAATGATCGAGCAATTAGGTACAAGTCAGATGTCATATTATAGTTCATCAATTGATAGTTGTGCAAACCATTCTACTATTAGGGCATTCTATCCTACTTAATTTTTAACACAATTCCAATGAATGGGCTTCATGACATGAATTGCATCTCAAAATTGGTGTTCCTATTATGCTTCTACGCAATCTAGATCCATCAAGAGAGCTTTGTGATGGAAATAGGCTCATTGTAGCACAACTGACAAATCATGTCATAGGACAAATAATAACATGAAAAGCGAAAGAGTCAAACGCATACATTCCCCGCATTGTCACACCTTTAACACAACCAAAATGACCATACAAAGACGTCGACAGTTTCCAGTCAGGCTTTCTTATGCTATGACAATAAAAATAAAAGACAAACTCTTTGTAGGGTTGGTGTCTATTTGCCGACCCCCGTCTTATATCATTGTTTACTTTATGTTTGCGTATCTTGTCACATGAACCAATGGTTTGCGAATTCTTATCGAAAGTAGCCAAGTTGCATACGAAAACTTCACACAACATAGATTATAATGATATTTTCCCTCGGATTTCTAATAAAAATAGTTAGCTGACTAAGGTGCTACTTAAAGACATTACCATTTTCATTTAAATGCTTATTTCATATGTTGTACGGTGCCATCATAACTTCAAATTGGATATTATGTGATTTAAACTCAAAGATGTTGTTATCGGGCAAGAAAATTGCAAGGTTTTTTGGTAGACTTATAAGATCATGGGATGCAAAATGTGTCACCCCAGAGCATTGATCAATATTGATCGAGTACTTCTTGATGAAGATGTATGTACTCTATCTTAGTTTTTACAATCTTCATTTATATAACTATAACTTTTGACTGCATTGTACGCTTTCACATAGAGCTATGGCTCAAATCAGTGTTCCAGATTTTTTGGGAAGGAATTTCCGGCCACTGCTTGCTCAAGATCATGTCTACATTTTATCTGGTCTTAATGTTGTTCATCTGAGAAGTAAAAGCTACAACTATCATCACCAACCTAACATCCTAAGTTTACATAATGACCTTGAGTTAAGAGGAGAAAACATCCCACAATATGCATTCAAATTCTGCTCATTCGATTAAGTGCCCACCAAAAGCATCACTTCCAAACCACTTATAGCTACTCTATCCTAATTGACCGTCTTTTTTATTCTTTCATATTGAAACTCATGTCATTTTCTTCTACCGACAGTATATTTAATAGGAGTGGTCAGCAACATCGGCCTATTTGACTTTCGAGACCTACCTCAAAGAAAAAACCCAGAAAGATTCAAATCCGCAACCTCGAGTACGTATGGATATCCATTTTCATAATCATACTTCTCTAAATCAGCATATAACATTTTCCTAAATTTCTTTCTCATTATTCTGTCGGGAACAAACTCAAGAGATAATTCTTTGGGACCAAGGTAGTATATATTGGTAAGCTCAAGCAACTATATGGTGATTGGTATAGACGTATAGCATCTTTGACAATTTGTATCGGTTTAAGCACAAGTTGTAAGGTATTTCCCTAGTAGCATAGTGCACATCGACCATCATACAATAACTGATAAAATCGGGTTTAGAAAAAAGTTGTTGCGTTGAAACCTTGCATGGAGGGGTTCCATAAGAGTTGTATACCATATTTGACAATGGGCAGCTGGCTAGTGCTACAGCCGTTGATGGCCATAATTGGATGTATCCGGTTTGTTTTGGAGGTTTTTTTTCAAGGATATATCAGGGTTTGTAGAAGACGGGCCAAGAGACCAAGATTACATCGCGGGCTGGCACAGACGCCAAGCGCGCACTCACGCTGACAAGCAGCTACAACTCGACATCTACTACTCGTCAAACCTCCACTGCTCCGCCTCTAGAAGGCAACCTCTGAACAGGCCGGCCATCCTTCAGACCTCGCCTTCTCCCTTGATGGCATGAAGTACCACCGCCGAGGATGGGGATGCGTTGTTAAACACCACATCGTTCTGGTGGCTCTACAAACACCAACAAACGAGCGCCAGTGCCGTCCAAAGATCCCACACATCGCGGCTTCACAAAGACCAACTGACGAGCGCCAGTGCCGTCCAAAGATCCCGCACATCGTTTCGGTTTTGGAGTTTTTGACTCTGAAACTAATGAGAATTAGATCGGGTTCATGCAATTGCTTAGACATGCCATATGATCACCAACAGGTTTAGCCATATGCACTAATGCTGGCCAGGCATTCTTGACTAACGATGCAAGTGGGACGTGGCAAGCCCGCCATCAGAGCCCATTTATTCCGTTCTCCAGATCCCACTCTGTCCCAGCGGGATTGTCGCTAACTTCCCGCTTATCCCGTATCTATCCCACTTTGTTCCGGCGCGTGAACAATCTCGATCTATACGTGAGTCGACGCCTGCTACTCCCCTGTCATGGTTTATAAATCTTGCGCGTATCCCTAGATCGTAAATTTGACCAATATAATTAATATTTTATAGCACAAAAATTATACCGGTAGAAAATAGAACATCTGAATTTTCTAATGATATGTTTTAAAAAAATATATATATTTCTCGTATTATCTTGGTCAAATTCACGACCTAGGATACGCGTAGGACTTTAAACTGGGACGGATGGAGTACTCTCCCAGACCGATGGTGCCTAGCGTGGAGAATTTTGCTACTGCGGAGAAACTGGCGGGTCCCATGGTTCCCGTTAATCCCGTTTCCCTAACTCCCGCTAGTCCCAATTGTACCAACGGGGGATCATGCGGGAGGTGGGCTACCCGTCGCCGCGCCACTTGAAACGTTATTCATGACAAGGTTAAAAGACTTGTCTCGCAAGGCAGAACGTAGAGAATTTATGTTTCACTTGGTGGAAGGTGAGCACCTTCAAGAAGAAGTTTTATTGAAAAGTGTTTGATGACCAGCTTTACTGAATAAACTGGAGTGTTATCATTTTTTGCGCGGAACTAGAGTGTTATATTAAGAAAGAAATTTAGACCAAGTGTCAAATAGGGAAAACAATTTTTTATAGCTAAATAGCAATCACATTTTTAATGAGTGCCAAATAAAGAATTCTCTCTCCCAGTATCTTTTTCTTCGTGGTTTTGCTAGAGAAGTCATCCTGTACCAGTAGTATTTCCTACACTACACACATGTGGCAGTACTCTGGAGTAGCGCAGAGTTGGAATGTGTATTTCAATTCCTCATCAGCCCGCAATGATGCCGAAATAACAGGAGCAAGACAAGATGGCTGCAACTCAGCAAGAACCCGCTGCGACGTGCAGCGAGGAAGACAGGGCCTCCATCATGTGTAGTAAAAGCTTGCTCGTCAAACCAGGACCACTGCATGCGTCGTCCACTGTCTCCTCCCAGCCTACCGATGCTAGCCTGCGGCAGGCTACAGTTATCTACGGCGCCGCGGAAAAAGGGCCTTTCCATGGCTGCCACCCTGACCTACTCTGCCTCAACATCGCCGGTTCGGTCGGTCGCAAAGCCGTTCCGATCGGCCTCCCATTCCCGCTATAAAAACAGGCGTATGTAGTCCAGCCATTGGAGAGCTCACATTCCATTCTGTTTAGCTATCTCCACTAGCTAAACTACTCCAGCAAGCTTGCTTCTCGTCTTCTCCACCTCATTCTGTCTCTACCTGCCCCTGTGCTGTTCGTGTGTGAAACGAATGGAGGTAAGTGATTCCGTCTGTGTGTATGAAGCAATGAATCATCCATCGTAGAATCGGAGTATTCATGGTTTAACTCTTTCGCTCGTGGTTTTGGTTTCGCAGAAGGCGAGGAGGAGGCAGGTGCCGGCGTTCGGAGAGTGGAACTACTGCTACCACCCCTACGACGAGCCGCCCTCCGCGGAGTGCTACCACGCCCCCGAGCGCTACATCCCGGAGCCGGAGGCCTGCAGCGACGTGTGGTTCAGGTACTCGCCGCCCCCGCGCAAGCAGCAGACGCCCAGGAAGACGAGGAGAGCGGAGGGCGAGAAGGGAAGCGGCCGGCGCGGGACTAGGGCATCGTCGGAGGCTGCAGGCGGCGGCCTGGCGCGCGCCACCGCGATCAAGGGCAGCTCAGGCGCCTCCGCCTCCAGGGTGGTGCGGCCGGTTGACGAGGACCTGTACCAGGTGCCGCCGCCGGAGCTCGCCTCCCACCGCCGCCCGAGGCGGAAGAGGAGGAGCCTGTTGATGGGGTGCCTTGGCCTCAACTCGTGCGTCGCCTGAAGACGCTGCGCGCCCGTTCCTGATCGAGTACATTCAGTGGCCGCTCGAGGGCTGGTTCATGCTCTGTGTGTATTGTTTTGTGATGTCTTGGGTTAGCTACTGATCACCTCCCATGATTTCCGTTGATTTCCACCGTAAAATTGTACTCGGATCAGCTGGTGTGATCTCGTGTAATAGACTACAACATGGGTTTAGCTTTGTGACAAGCAAAATATGGTTTTTTTTGTTTAAAGTTACATGCAACGCATAACACATTGCACCTCTTTTCTCTGCTTCTGCCGCTGTTGTAGATAGGAGTAGAGAAAGAAGTAATCGTGTAATAGACTACAACATGGGTTTAGCTTTGTGACAAGCAAAATATGGTTTTTTTTTTGTTTAAAGTTACATGCAATGCATAACACATTGCACCTCTGCTTCTGCCGCTGTTGTAGATAGGAGTAGAGAAAGAAGTAAATGAGGAAGCTCTGCAGCAATGCATGCCACGCAGACCGGCAGCCTGCGGGTATCATAAATTCCAATCAAGAAAAACACTGTATAGATGATGTAGGGCGGCACGCGCACGTCCTCGTCGTCCTTCCCCACGACCGGACGGTGCCAATGAGCCATGGATTACGTAGACGCATGAACCGTGCCGCGGCGTGGCTGACCCCGGTAACTGCTTGCCCTTGTGGAGGCCCTGACCGGGCCACTAGCTAGTTTGGGTTAGACTAGTCATAGTGGGAAGTAATATATACTACTCACTCTGTCCCAAATTACACTGCGTTTTTGGTTTAGTCAAAGTTAAAATTGAGAAAACGCGGAACACAAGGCAAACCGGTGAAACTTTACAAGATAAAAGTAAAATCTAAAACAAACAGAAACATACTAACCTCCTTTGATTCACAGGGTAGGAAAACTAAAGGAATATAAATTGTGTAGGATTGAGTTGCCCTGTCAAGTGGAATCCTATGAACATAGAAACAAGACATAGGATTTTTTTTTCCATGAGGTCTGAGCTCATATTAGGTTTCCTGCAAAAATACACTACAAAGTTCCTATGGGCAAAATTCCTGCAGACTAGAATCCTATGAATCAAACACATTCGGAAGGAAAAAATCCATATGGTACAAATCCTACGAAATTCTTTTGGAAATCCAACAAATCAAAGGAGGCCTAAACTCCTATTGCTACTTTTAATGTCATGATCAGTGAACGCTGAACATAACTCATTGTGATACCTTGAATACCAGTCGGAGCACGCTTGTACTACTCCTCGTGATACCTGCATGCATGAGAGCATAAATTCTATCACCCAAAACCACAAATGTATCAGTTCAGACAGTCGGTAGCGGTGTAGAGCTGAAATCAAATGTGTATGCATCAGCCTGCAATGGTAACACGAGCGCGACAAGATGGTTGCAAGTCATCAAGAACCCGCTGCGACGTACGTGAAGCGAGGAAACAAGGCCTCTTCCATCGTGTGTAGTAAAAGCTTGCCCGTCAAACCAGGACCACGCCGGCCGGCTCATCTCTGTGTTCACAGTTCAGTGTCTCCTCCACAGTAAGCTACTGCGCCGCTGAAAAGAGCCTTTCCATGTTGCCCATCTCTGCATCAACGTCGTCGGTCGGTGCGGTTCCGATCGGTGCGGCGTTGCTTCCTCCATTCTTGCTATAAAAAACAAGCGTACGTATTACTAGCCATTGGAGGTCCCATTCGCTCATTCTGTTTAGCTGCCCCACTAGCTAGTATTACTCACTCACCCCACACCGAACCCAGCAAGCTTGCTTCTCTTCTTCTCCACCTCATTCTGTCTCTGTCCGCCCCTGTGCTGTTTGCTACTAAACCAAATGGAGGTAAGTGCGCGTTTTACTGTCGAACAGGCACCATCCACAGTCCACACAAGAATCCGAGTGGTTTTGAACTCACATAGTACTTGTGGTTTTGGTTTTGCAGCCGAGGAGGCGGCAGGTGCCGGCGTTCGGGGAGTGGAACTACTGCTACCACCTACCAGTACTACTACGCCGAGCCGCGCCGCCGCGGAGTGCTACGTCCCGGAGCCGGAGGCCTGCAGTGACGTGTGGTTCAGGTAGTCGCCGCCTCCGCGCAAGGCGACGCCCAAGAAGATGCGGAGGCCGGAGGGCGGACGCTGGTGGCTTGGCGCGCGCCACCGCGATCAAGGCCTCCGCCTCCAGGGCGGTTTGGCCGGTCGACGTGGACTTGTACCAGGTGCCGCCGCCGGAGTTCATCTCGCACCGCCCGAGACGGAAGAGGAGGAGCCTGTTGATCGGGTGCTTGGGCCTCAACTCTTCGTCGTCTGAACCTGTATTCATGGGAGGGATGCTGCACGCGCTCTCTTGAGTATGTTAACTAGATTGGATAGACGCTCGAATGCTGTGTGTGTTTTGGTTTGTGATCGATCTCTTGGGCTAGTGATCACCTGTAAGGCTGTAATGCTTTCGTGGTGTATGTTACAAACTTACAATCGTAAGTTTTATTATATGCCTAATTGCCTATAGAGCAAGATATCTGGTTTGTGATCGATCTTTTGGGTTGTCTGTGTCAAGATATCTGGGGCTTCTTGTTTACAGAAGAAAGTGAGAAACAATCCGTTTAGGTAGAGGACGATTAATCTCTTTACCATGCGCTAGGGCTCCATGTGGCAACGGGATACTAACCACCGGTTATTGCTATACCATAACCATCCCCACGAAACAAATTTCTTCCCGTCCCCATCCCCAATAACTCTAATGGGACAAGTTTCATACCATAACCACTACCCGGCGGGTAACAAATAACCATCGGTTAACCACCTCAACTAAGTCAGCAAATTTAGTATAAAAAAAGAGCAACAACTCCCCTATACTAGCAAAGAATTAACACAAATATGAGCACAATCACAATATATGACAGCTACAATAATATAAAGAGTTCTAAAAGTGTTCAACACACATACAAAGTTAACAGCACAAAGGCACACAGGAACAAATAAAAGTGTTCAACACACATACAAATCCAGACCACAATTAAGTTTGGTCATTACATAACATAAATGAGAGTTTCCGAAGGCACACATGCCAGAAATACTTGGTTCAAATGTTCAAAAAAGCCACACAGGCCATAACATTCAGAATTCGAAAAATGATAAATTTTGGACTTTGGGACTCCAAACTCCAGGTTTCATCGTTGTAGACTTGTAGAAGTGCCAAAGTGTAGTCTGGCTTCCACTCAACATTACAGCTTCAGTTCTGCAAAGGATTAAAAGACTAGATTACAAATAATTCTATACAAGATAACAAACAGCCAACCATAACAAACAGATAGAAGGTAACCTCCATCCCCTCTTCAACATCTTCAAGGACACTCCAGAAGCTAGCTTCGGCTCCATTGTCATCATCTATAAGCAAACAACAATGACAACATTTCAGAATTAAAGGATAACCAGAAATCTAGGCAAGTATACATTACAAAGAACTTCCAATATAGGCAGCTAGCTTATACCATAAAATAATCAGCCAGTATACATTAAAAAGAATTTCGAATCTAGGCAGCAAGCTTATATAACACTATACATGCTACAATATCCACTAAAACATCACTACCTATATAACCAGGAAGCTAAACTCCATCAAATACAATATAAATGCCACAATATCCACTAAAACAACACTACTCGCACAAATTCGTCGCAACATACAAAGCTCGAAATTTTCCTCACCGATGTGGACTCGGGGTAGCAAGGCGGGCCTTGCGGCCGGTGCCGCTGGAGCTGGCCGTTGGTGAAGCCATTTTCCGGTGTGGAGGACGTTGGCCTTGGGCACCTGGCCAACGACCGGGGGTGCTCACGCTATCTGGATGGCGGAGCTGGTTGACGATGGAGGAGGCTGTGCGCTGAACTCCAGGGCTGACGGGGATCTCGGCGGCTGGTCCTGGGTCGACGGCGAGCTCCGGATGAAGTGCGTGCTCCGTGGCAGCTGACACCACGGCGTGGTCGAGCCTGTCGCCGGATTGTCACGGCAGATGTTACCAGGGGATAACTTAGGTTTGGGGTCATTGCAGCTCTGGTGTACAGAAGATTGTCTCGCTCCACGGGAACACACGATTTACCCAGGTTCAGCCTCTCCATAGGAGATAAGGACCTACTTCCTGCTTGCTTGTATTGATACATGGATCTTGTAACCCGGGGAACACAAGTCGCCAGGTTGCAAGTCTAGGGTTACAAGGGTGTCTCGATATCTCTCTCTCTCTACTTGGGGATTATGTATTGCTTATCGATCTATGACCTAGGAGACGGTTTATAAAAACTACCGGGTCTCCTGGTCGCATACAAGGTAAAGCCGGGTCTCACCCAGACTCGGATTCCTACTCTAACTCTTCTAGTTTTTCGTGCCCTCCAAGTCTTAGACTCCGCGACGCGTACTGCCTCCGGGTCTTCCAGAACCTTCCTTGCGTAGGCCGGGTTACCGACAAGCTCACCGGCCCATCAGTGAAACCCGGCCCATGATGATGTTTGCTAACCCCGCCAGGCTTTCTTCCTGCTGGGTCATGTTATCCTCTTCATGAGCCTACCGGGTTACGATCTCCCCAACAGTACCCCCAGGGGAACCTGGACGCCGGGTCTGCGTGCTCTCTTCCTTGGTATCTTGCCAGATCTTTTTGCACTTGTTCATTGTTTCTTGGTGAGAGCCGCGATCCTCGCTGTCTGGGTTAACCTGAAAATAAGAAACGCGCATAAAAAATGTTAAGGCTAGGTGGGACTTGCTTTTTCTTCACTTTTTCCGGTTCTACTTGTCCGCTCATTTGGTAACTCGGCCACATTATTCCGGGTCTTCCTATTCCCGTCTATGTGACTCGATACTTTAGTCAAATACACTCCTCGTCTTGCTTCTTCGCTGTCAGAGAATATTCTCTCCATATCTTATCTCTTTGCCTTTGACTCAAGTCAACGACCTTATCCTTTCATTTTTTACCACGATGCCCTTAGGTTTTTCACCGCGTGCTATAAATACTGGGACACGGTGAATGAGTTCACTTTTCCCCATCCCGGTCCACTTCTTCTTCCTTGCGACACACCCGAAATCCTAGATCTGGAGCTCGCCCGTACAGCGCCGCCGCCACCATCTCTCGGCTAGCTAAGCCAGCCGCCGCCGACACTGCTCTACCAGATCCAGGCCTCCGCCACGCTGCTTTGCCGCTTTCCTCTCCACCCCGTACTCCATCTCCTCTCGATTTCTCCAACTTTTTCACGAAACCTTGCTTGGCTGCCATGGCTCCCAAAGCTATGGTCAAAGGTCGTGGGAAGAAGAAGGCGGAAGGCGAGACTGGCGCGCCGGCGTCGGAGAAGATTACCCGACACATCAAGGCCGATTGAGGCAAGTCCGCCACTATGGAGTTGAAGTTGCAAGAATTTGAGGCAGCGTAGATCCTACCGACCAAGAATGCAATCCAATGGCGCGGCGCCTCCGAGGAGGTGCGTCCCGAGCCGGGTCAAGGTGAAGTTATCGTCTTTGCTGAGCATGTAACCCGGGGTTTCAGACCTCCGGGTTCTCTTTTCTTTCGTACAGTACTGCAACATTATGGACTTAGGGCTCAAGACATAGGACCCAACTCTGTGCTAAACATGAGCCAGTTTGTAGTGTTCTGTGAGTCATATCTCCAAATGGCTCCATCTTTGCCTTTGTTCCTCGAGTATTTCTATTGCAACCCCCAACGTGAGTACAAAGAAGGGCCACTTCTAGTCTGTGGTGCAGTTTCCATCCAACGCCGTAGAGACTGTGATTTTCCCAGCGTGAAGCTTCTTAGCCACACCAAAAACTGGCAAAAAAGCTTCTTTTACTGCAAGGATACATCCCCACCCGGAAAGCCTCGATTGCTGGGTTACTCTGTCGAGAAACTCGTGCTTACTGATAAGATGAACTCTTATGCCTCCGCTGCCAAGAGTGAACAACTGAAACCCGTCTTTCAGCGCATCCGCGCTCTTCTAGCTCACGGCCTCAGAGGGACAGATTTAATCAAGACCTGGATGAAATGGAGAATCCAGCCCCTCAGCATTCGGAAGAAGTTGCTTTGTGAATACTCCAGCAAGCTTACTGACGCCATGCGTTACTCGGAGCAAGAGTTTCCTTATAAGGCTTTGTGCAAAGCCGCCAAATCTCTTCTTGACGAAACACTCGCTGTTGTGAAGGAGACGGGTCTTGCTGCCTTTTGCAAGACAAACCCGACCAAACCAGTACATCAAGGCTTATTTCTTTTAACTTTCATTTATATTTCATTTCTGTAACCCGGCTGACTTCCGGGTCAACTCTTGCAGGCTGACGACGATTGGTGGAAAGTGGACTACACCCCACCTACCACTCCTGAAGCTGATGAAGATGATGAGGTCGAGGAAGAGGAGATGGAAGGTGAGCTCGACCCTTAAATGGGATTTTCCTCGATCTGATTGACAATGACTCCACTCCCGGGGGCATTTTTGTTGACAACCCGGATATCTGTCCTCTAGGTCCCTCTGATAACCAGGATCCCATCAATCCGGGTCCTACTTCCTCTACCAATGAACCTCCAAAAAAGCGAACCCACTCGGCTGTGATGAAGGTGCCTTATTCTCGCTCATCTCAATATCTTTCGAGCAACACTCAAACAATCAAGCAACCGCAGGAGAAGGAACAAGAGAAAGAACTGGCGGCCAGCAAGAGACGCAAGACCCGGTCCTCACCGGGTAACGAACCCTTGTGAAAGGGCATGTGTTGCCCCCATGCGTGGTTTTGGTAATTAATGACAATCCTTATGGACTAATGTTTGCATTGAGATATTCTTGTAGATCTTGTCCATAGGAAAAGATTGGAGTTCATGTGTTGGACTCTAGAAGATTAAATGATGACCAAGGTTCCATCCAAGGGTTTATATGAAGAATGGTCATGTGAAGAGTTGAGCTTATTGCAAGCATGGCTTGGAAAAGAAGATTGAGTGAACTTCATGTTTATCTCCAAGCCATCATATATAATAGATAAGAAGATGAAGTGCAAGTGGATTCATGAAGACGGAGTTTAGCAAGGCTCTCCCATAATGGTGTATGGGGGAGTATTTGGAGAAGTCTTCATCAAGCATGTGCTAGCAAGCACAATCAAGAAAGGTGTTCCAACTTGAGAGAGTCAAGATCGTCATCATCGAGCTCAAGTGGAATGCGCAAGGCAAAGGTATGATCTTGATAGGTTTTCTATTTTACCGGTCTCGTGTTGTTAGTTTGGAGACCGGGTTATAGGATAGACGGCGTACTATCAAGAGGGGCTCTCAAGTGAGTAACTTGATCGCATCTTTGTGGAGAGCTCAAACCTCTGCATATTTGGCATATCATCTTTCTTGGTTCTTATTTGGCTTTTATCCATGTGAGAATTTAGAGCTTGTGTTCATCTCCATACCAAGCTCTAGTTCATCAAAAACGGATTTCATTTGGATATCTTGTGGTGTTTTTGATGTTGGAGGTTTTACCGGTTCGTCTCTTGTAGAGAGGTCAAACTCTCCTCTTGTGTTATCCTCCTCACATGATGGACTATGATGTGTATATGCATGATCTTGTAGTGCTTGTCATTATCTTCGGAGCAAGCCCAAGATCATTGAAAACGGAGTCCGGATGGAAAACTTGTTGCGTTCTCGGTGTTGGAAATATTACCGGTCCTCCTCGAGATAAGGTCCACACCTCCCATGTGTGATATCTCCTCCATATTTGTGACCCTTAATATTTCCTTGTAGGAAAGCTCTTGTCGCTACCTTTCCAACCTCGTTGGTTTCATCTTGTTTGGAGCTTCCTCGCAAAAGTTATTGCATTTCAGGCTTTGTTATTCTGCTGTTGTTTTTCCTGTCCGGAGTCTCCGGCCTCAGGGCCGGAGTCTCCGGCCTCCCTGGTTTTGGAGCGAAGTGCCCCGCGGACGGCGCTTGCGGTATAGCGTCCGGAGTTGGTCCGGAGTATCCCCGGAGTCTCCGCCCGGCCGGAGTCTCCGACCTTCGTAGTCCGGAGTCTCCGGTATGAGTTTTTCTGCATCGGCTTTTTCCTGACTTTCTACGTCCGGAGTCTCCACCCTTTTAGTCCGGAGTCTCCGCCCGGGCCGGAGTCTCCGGCCTCCCTGACCGGAAACTCCAGACTAAGTGGCTGCAACGGCTTTTTTTCCGGGAGGGGTATAAATACCCCTCCACCTACCTTCAGCCACTTAGCTCTTCCAAGCACGTTTTTCCCCTCTCTCTCCTCCATTGTTGACCTTGGAAAGCTTGCCCCTCTCCCAATTCCTTCCATGATTCTTGCATATCTTTGAGGGATTTGAGAGAGGAGATCTAGATCTACATTTCCACCAATCCATCTCTCCTCTAAGTGAGGGGAACCTAATAGATATTGATCTTGGAGTTCTTGGTGTTTCTCCTACTTTGTTCTTCCTCTCTTCTCCCCTCATAAGCATTAGTTTCTTGTGGTGGGATTTGAGAGTGAAGGATTTGAGCACTTGTGCTCTTGCCATTGCTTCGTTGCATCGGTTTGTGCTCTCCACGAGGATTCGTGGAAGTTGAAAGTTTGTGAACTTGTTACTCTTGGGTCCTTGGACCCTAGACGCCCGTGTGGTGGTTGAGACCCTTGTGTGGTCACTTGTAGCTGTTCGGGAGCCCCCAATCCGTTGTGGTTGTGCCCCGGATCGTTGTTGAAAGGCTCCGGATTTCCGCCTCGAAGGATTCCGATAGTGGAAGGTGAACCAAACCTTTGTGGTGCGGTTCATCGAGAAGAAGGTGAAACCTTTGTGGTTGTTGAACCATTGTGTTGGTTCACACCTCTCCAACGAGACGTACTCCCTTAACAAGGAGGAACTCGGAATACATCCTCGTCTCCGCGTGCCTCGGTTATTTCTATACCCGAGCTTTTTACTTATGCACTTTACATTGTGATAGCCTTCGTGCTTGAAGTATTCTATATTGCTATCACCTTGTTGCTTGTCTTGCTTAGCATAAGTTGTTGGTGCACATAGGTGAGCCTAGTTTATTTAGGTTGTTGGCTTGTTAATTTAAACACATAGTTTTATTCCGCAATTATCAAGCCTAAACTGGAAAAGTTTTAATCGTCTATTCACCCCCCTCTAGGCGACATCCTTGTCCTTTCACCTTGTACGAAGGTATTCCCAACATTGCTTCTCCTCGCCGAGCCGGCCATCCCAAAGTTGCTCCCACTGTTTCCCATCCTTTAGCTCGTAGCATCCGGGTTCCTGACTCCCGGTCCATATCAGTTTCCTCAGGCGGGTCCAACGGTGAAATGCCTGACGATATCACTATCAACACCGGGTAACAATCCTTTTTTCCTTGTACTTCAATCCTTTTTACTTTTCATATAACTAACTTTATCGTTTATTCTCTTTCAAGGCTCAAGCTACTCGTTCTGATGACCCGGATGCCACTCCCTCTCCTCCTCCGCAACCAGCTGTAGCGGCGCCTTCTCCCATGGGAGCTCACAACTCAGAACCGGAACAAGAGGAGCAAGAAAAGGGAGAACCGGCTGTCATGACCCCACTTGTTCCTGTTTCTCCTGAAATTAATACTGAACTCTCTCCAACAAAGTCACCGAATCCTGTCAGTGACCCGGATGTGCAAATTACCGGGTCTCAACGCACCACCATCCCAGGTCCCTCCACTGTTATGACCAAAGTGTATGAGCCAGAAGCTAAGCCAACCCCTGAGTTGCACGGCAAAGAACCCATTTCTTATTCTGGCCTTCTGACTCTCGAAGGAATGGAACTGCCGGCTCTGCTGACTGAATATTTCTCCTGGCTTGCCCAACACAAGAACTTCGAGGGTGACCTGGTAAAGATGATGAGCAAGCGCCACGAGGTAATCTTTTGTTACTTATACTTGCTTTTCACTGTATATCTATATACTGTGTATCCCCCAAGCTCTAAGATTATCACTTGTTGATGAACTTGGCGCTTATAATAACTAAACTAAAATAAAATTTCAAAGACTGTAGCCCCCAAGTGCCGGGTTAACTGTTCACAGCAACCTGGGACTATAATGTCAGCATCAACTGCTTTCTTTTGTATATAAACTTGTGAACTTCAAATCCCTGTAGCCCCCAAGTGCCGGGTTGTATGCCTGCATCAACCTGGAACTAACTTAGGAACCCACCATATAAATTTTTAACTTGAGTAGCCCCCAAGTGCCGGGTTATATGCCTGCAGCAACCTGGAACTCCACTCAACTATCTCTGACAAAAAAAACTCAATTGTGTAGCCCCCAAGTTCCGGTTATCTTTCATCAGCAACTCGGGGCTTTTCCTTTGAACTTGATTTTTCTTTGTATCTCATAATTTTGCAATATTTTTGCCACAGGACTATGTTGCCAAAGCAGAGCAAGAAATCTCCCAACTCAAGGAGAAATTGAAGACAGAATCTGAGGCCCGGCTTACAGCCGCTAAACATTCAATCTTTGGAAAAATCTCTTACTATCTTGACCCAAGAAAATTCTGACCTCAAGAAGGAGATGGAAGAACATGAGGAAAGCTGGAAGGAGCAACTGGAGAATACCCAAGAAAAATTGAACTCCACTGCCTCCGATCTAGCCAACCTCAAAGGCATGATTCAAACTATGGTGTCAGCCTTGCCAGGTAAATAACATCGCTTTTTAGTTTTTTATCGTTGATAAGCCGGCTTTCCTGTGTTAACTGCTGTTCTATACACTGCAGGCGAACGAGACCCGGCCCTCCGCAAACATACAGTGGACAAGTTGAAGAGCTTGTATGTGCTGGTCAGGAAACTATACTTTGGGAGCTGCGAAGTCATCAAGGCTGCCCGAGGTTGGTCTAACCCGCCAAGCACCAGTAATGAAGTCATTGGTCACTTGTCCATGATGACGTGAAACACACGTTCGTTGGGAAACCCCAAGAGGAAGGTATGAAGCAGTGCAGCAGCAAGTTTTCCCTCATTAAGAAACCAAGGTTGTCAGATCCAGGAGGAGTAGGAGCACTTCAGAAGGTTGTTGGTGGCGCCGTTGCTCGATCACCAACGTGGAATCTGCACACAACACAATCAAACTACTTTACCCCAACGAAACAGGAAGGTTGTCAATCTTCCTGGCTTGCTGTAACAAAGGATTAAACGTATGGTGTGGAAAATAGTATTTAATTGCAGAAAGTAAAAGAGAACAATTGTTTGCAATTGGTGGTTTTATCTGTGTAAAAGAATGGACCGGGGTCCACAGTTCACTAGTGGTGTCTCTCCATAAAGATAAATAACATGTTGGGTAAACAAATTACAGTTGGGCAATTGATAAAATAGTGAGCGCATGACAATGCATATAAATGACAAGATGACTACCATGATATTTAATTGGGCATTACGACAAGATACATAGACCGTTATCCAACCACATCTATGACTAATAATCCACCGTCAGGTTAACATCCGTGTCCCCCATTGGTATTAAGTTGCAAGCAACGTATAATCGTATTAAGTAATGTGCGTAATGTAAACAAATACATATGACCGTAGACATAGCATTGTTATATTATCTATAGTGGCAACAGCACATCCACAACCTTAGACGTTGCTGTCACTCGCCCAGATTACTGGAGGCATGAACCCACTATCTAGCATAAATACCCCCTCTTGGAGTTATAAGCATCTACTTGGCCAAAGCATCTACTAGTAACGGAGAGCATGCAAGATCATAAATAACATGTAACATAGATTAATAATCAACTTGATCATAGTATTCAATATTCATCGGATCCCAGCAAACACAACATGTAGCATTACAATAAGATGATCTTGCTCATGTTAGGCAGCTCACAAGATCTAAACATGATAGCATAAAGTGGAGAGACAACCATCTAGCTACTGCTATGGACCCGTAGTCCAAGGATGAACTACTCATGCATCACTCCGGAGGTAGGCATGGCGATGTAGAGCCCTCCGGTGATGATTCTCCTCTCCGGCAGGGTGCCAGGAGGAGCTTCAGAACCCTCCCGAGCTAGGGTAGACGACGGCGGCACCTATGGAACTTTTCGTGGAATATGACTCGGGTATTTAGGGTTTTCCAGACGGGAGGAATAAATAGGCGAAAGGGCGGCGTCGGAGGCCACCCGAGGGGCCCACACCACCCTACGGCGCGGCAGGGGGTGGGACCGCGCCCAGGCATGGTGTGGCCGCCTCCTGGCGCTTCTCCGTCTCTCCTTTGGACTCCGTGGACGTGTCGGTGAAATTGTGACCTCCGTTGATTTTCGTCCAATTCCGAGAATATTTCCTTAACAACTTTTCTGAAATACAAAAACAACAGAAAACAGGAACTGGCACTGTGACATCTTGTTAATAGGTTAGTCCCAAAAAATGTATAAAAATGATATGAAGTGTATGTAAAACATGTAACAATTGGTATAATATCAACATGGAACATCAAAAATTATAGATACGTTTGAGACGTATCAGCATCCCCAAGCTTAGTTCCTACTCGTCCTCGAGTAGGTAAATGATAAAACAAAATAATTTTGAAGTGACATGCTACCATCATAATCTTGATCAAATAGTATTGTAAGGCACATGTAAATGAATGAAGTAATCCAAGTCAATGGTTTATAGTTTGCTACCAAATAAATAATGAGTAAACAACTGAATCATACAAGCAAAACTTTTCATGAATAATACTTTGGAGACATTGCATCCTGATGCGTGTTAAGTTACACGTCCGTTGGGAACCCCAAGAGGAAGGTATGATGAGTGCAGCAGCAAGTTTTCCCTCAGTAAGAAACCAAGGTTTAATCGAACCAGTAGGAAGTCAAGGGTCTTCTGAAGGTTGTTGGTGGCTGAATGTGGCACGGCGCAACACCAGGAATCAGCAGCAACGTTGAACCTGCACACAAGATAATCAAACTACTTTGCCCCAACGAAACAGTGAGGTTGTCAATCTCACCGGCTTGCTGAAAACAAAGGATTAAAAGTGTGGTGTGGAAAATGATGTTTGCTTGCAGAGAATTAAAGAGAACAATGATTGCAGTAGGTTGTATTTCAGATGTAAAAGAATGGACCGGGGTCCACAGTTCACTAGTGGTGTCTCTCCATAATAAAATACTAACATGCTGGGTAAACAAATTACAACTGGGCAATTGACAAAATAGAGAGTGCATAACAATGCATATACAAGTCATGATGATCACTATGAGATTTACTTGGGCATTACGACAAAGTACACAGACCGCTATCCAGCATGCATCTGTGCCTAAATAGTCCACCTTCAGGTTAGCATCCGCACCCCTTCCAGTATTAAGTTGCAAGCAACAGACAATTGCATTAAGTATGGTGCATAATGTAAACAATACAAATATCCTTAGACAAAGCATTGCTGTTTTACCCCTAGTAGCAACAGCACGTCCACAACCTTAGAACTTTCTGTCACTGTCCCAGATTAAATGGAGGCATGAACCCACTATCTAGCATAAATACTCCCTCTTGGAGTTACAAGCATAAACTTGGCCAAAGCCTACACTAGCAACGGAGAGCATGCAAGATCATAAACAACATAGGCATGATAAATCAATAATCAACTTGACATAGTATTCAATATTCATCGGATCCCAGCAAACACAACATGTAGCATTACAATAAGATGATCTTGATCATGATAGGCAGCTCACAAGATCTAAACATGATGGCACAAGAGGAGAAGACAACCATCTAGCTACTGCTATGGACCCATAGTCCAGGGGTGGACTACTCACACATCACTCCGGAGGAAGGCATGGCGGTGTAGAGCCCTCCGGTGATGATTCCCCTCTCCGGCAGGGTGCCGGGAAGAGCTTTAGAACCCTCCCGAGCTAGGGTTGATGACGGCGGCGGCTCTGGAACTTTTCGTGGATGGAGGCTCGGGTGTTTTGGGTTTTCCCGAGAAAGGCAATTTATAGGCGAAGGGGCGATGTCGGTGGAGGCCCGAGGGCTCCTCACCACGTGTCGGCGCGCCAGGGGTGGGACCCGCGCCACCACATGGTGAGGGCGCCTCGGTGCCCCCCTTCGTCTCTCCTTCGGACTCCGTGTACATGACAGAAAAATAGGACCTTGGCTTTTTGTTTCGTCCAATTCCGAGAATATTTCCAGAACAGCTTTTCTGGAATTAAAAACAGCAGAAAACAGGAACTGGCACTGTGGCATCTTGTTAATAGGTTAGTCCCAGAAAATGCATAAAAATGCTATAAAGTGTGAATAAAACATGTAGCAATTGACATAATATAAGCATGGAACATAAGAAATTATAGATACGTTGGAGACGTATCACATCCACAGGTTTACATAAGAGTTAACTAAAAAAGCAATAGATTCTAATAAAAGCTATTTAACCAACACAAAGGAAGATTTAAGTTTCAGCGTTTGCTTCAACTTTCAACAAATTTTTCTCATGGATATTGTCAACACAAAGCAATATAATAAATCCAATATGTAGCATATAACAATTGTTGTACCAAAGTTGACACTAGTGTTTGCTTGTGGAAAATAGAAAGAACTAGGAAAACTGACTCAACATAAAAGTAAAAGAAAGGCCCTTCGCAGAGGGAAGCTGGGATTAAATCATGTGCTAGAGCTTTTTAGTTTTTGAAATCATATGGAGAGTAAAAATTAAGTTTTGAGAGGTGTATGTTAATTGGTCAACGAATCAGTAGTGGAAAGTACAATATGACCCCGGCCAAACAGACTTTTAAGAGCGGCTCCCATGAAGGACGTTATTTCTACCAGCAAGGCAGATCATCCCTCTTTTTCTCTTTGGTTTACACATGCAGATTTTTCACTGAGTATTCAGTTGACAAAATGTGAAGAGATTAAGCGGTTAAAGTTGTAATTAATTGGGTCTGGGCACCCCGTTGCCAGCTCTTTTTGCAAAATTAATAGATAAGCGGATGTATATGCCGCAAGTCTGAAGGTAAAGTCTGCTTGACAAGTGACATAAAGACATCCACCACGTCCTCATGAGTTTGGTAAATATTGACACAAAAAGGAGTAGTAACAATTTTGAATAGTTTAAAGATAGCACATGAAAATTTTACTTGGAGTGGCAAGGAAATACCACATATAGGTAGTTATGGTGGACATAAATGGCATGGATTTTGGCTCAAGGATTTGGATGCACGAGAAGCATTCCCTCTCAGTACAGAGTTTAGGCTAGCAAAGTTATTTAAGCAAACAAAACTATCAACCGGTACACCAAGTTTTATATGACCAACATATTGCAAAAATTATAAGACTCCACATTGTCTTCCTTGTTAACTTAACCCTTTTACTAGAAAATATCTAGACCTTAGAGATACCACTCATGCAAACCAAATTTCAACAAGCTTTACGGTAGTTCTTCACTAATGGGCTTAACTTACATGATGCAAAAGTTTAATAATGACCTACTGGTTAACTCAAAACAATTTACAAGTATCAAATTATCCAAGTTAGCGATCTACAAGAGTATGTAAGTCTTTTCCATTATACCATTTACCACATGCAACATTTTCTGTTCCAACCAAACACCAATCAATCTCTACTATATAATATGGCTTAAGGTGATGGTTGGTACATTTTTTAATTCCCAATCCTACCCCTACATCGCTAGACCGAGTTAGACATATTACACCATATGCCACCGCCAAGTGACATGAGCGGTTCCATACCGAGCTCGCGAGCTATCCCCGCGCGTTGCGCGGCGCACCACCCTCCACCGATCGTGCCGACCAGCCTCCCGATCCTTGCGTCGAGCTGCCGGCATCACCATCTCCCATGCCCTGCCTCGAGTCCGCCAGCGCCGCCAGCAATATCTTGCATCGAGCTCGCCGACGCCGTCCACCAACCTCTTGCATCGATCTCGCCGAGACGCCCCTTCCCTACTTCGCGCTCAACCGGTAACCGGTACCTTAACAACAGCTCTGGGAGGGAGACACGTCGAGCGGGCATGGGAGTTGACTATTGGAAGAGATGGCCATGGCGCTTCCCCACGTCGTGGCATCTCGACGGCCGGAGTGACGCCTGACCAGCTGACCTGATGAAAATCTCGGTGGTCATAGTTACTGACAGAGAATTATATGTGTGCAGTTCAACTGATGCAACTCTGTCCACTAGTACAGAACGACACATCGGATACCCCTCTATGGCAACGGCAGGAGTTAGGCGACGGTAAATCGCGACATCCCCCGCGTGCCCGCACTAGGCCGTAAAGCAGGCCCACAACATCGGCAACGGGTGAATAGTGGAATATATGTTGGCAACGGAGTTTGGTTTAACTCCGTTACCGATGTGTGCTCATCGCACACGGACAGTTTCGTAATCTCCGTTGCCATTAGAAGCAGCCCGACAGCCGGCCTATAAGAACCTACTATGCCCTTCACTCTCACTCTCACTCACTTCCAACCCTAGCCGCCGCATAGTCTCCTCTCTCTCCACTCTCTCGCATGGCTTCCACCGTCGGCGCTGGTAGATCCGGCCATCGCGGCCGTGACCGCGGCCGCGGCCGTGGCCGCCCCACCCTCCGGGCCTTCAGGCAGCAGCAGCGTCAGCTGGTGTTGCGGGACGAGCTTGCGGAACTGGCCGCCCTCCGATCCGTCCCCCGCGGGCCGGTCCCGCAGCCTTGGCGCTCGTCCGCACGGCGAAGGCTCCGGCCGCACCCGCTCATTTGGCCACCATTACCGCGAGATCCGCCAGGCGATGTACCCCGGCCGCCATCCGTCTTCCTCCTCCTCCTCGTCCTCGTCCTCCGACGAGGAGGAAGAGGAAGAGGAAGAGGAGGAGGAGGATCGTGATCTGGAGATCGCTTGCCAACTCTCCCGCGCCGATTTCGAGCGCGAGGACGCCAAGCGTCGTCAGGGCGAGGCCGATCTGGAGGCGGCGGTCCTCCTCTCCGAGGCGTCGACCCAGGTCGAACGCGTCGAGGAGGCGGTCTACCAGTCTGACCTCCGGGCCGCCATAGCCCTCTCTTTGGTCCACGGCGAGGGCAAGGCGCCGCCAGGGGAGGCCGGCGCTAGCTCCGTCGCCGGCGGCGACGCTAAGCGAGCCCGCCTCGCCTAATGTAAGACCCCAGTTGAGTAGGATAGCTGTTTTCTAGTTGTAAGTAGCTAATTGTTTATCCATAGATTTGCTCTGTTTTTAGTAGGCATTGTTTACACATAGATTTTAGCTGTTTTCTAGTTGTAAGTAGCTAATTGTTTATTCATAGATTTGCTCTGTTTTTAGTAGGCATTGTTTACACATAGATTTTAGCTGTTTTCTAGTTGTAAGTAGCTAATTGTTTATCCATAGATTTGCTCTGTTTTTAGTAGGCATTGTTTACACATAGATTTTAGCTGTTTTCTAGTTGTAAGTAGCTAATTGTTTATCCATAGATTTGCTCTGTTTTTAGTAGGCATTGTTTACACATAGATTTTAGCTGTTTTCTAGTTGTAAGTAGCTAATTGTTTATCCATAGATTTGCTTTGTTTTTAGTAGGCATTGTTTACACATAGATTTTAGCTGTTTTCTAGTTGTAAGTAGCTAATTGTTTATCCATAGATTTGCTCTGTTTTTAGTAGGCATTGTTTACACATAGATTTTAGCTGTTTTCTAGTTGTAAGTAGCTAATTGTTTATCCATAGATTTGCTCTGTTTTTAGTAGGCATTGTTTACACATAGATTTTAGCTGTTTTCTGGTTGTAAGTAGCTAATTGTTTATCCATGGATATGCTCTGTTTTTAGTAGTCATTGTTTACACATAGATTTTAGCTGTTTTCTAGTTGTAAGTAGCTAATTGTTCATCCATAGATTTGCTCTGTTTTTAGTAGGCATTGTTTACACATAGATTTTAGCTGTTTTCTAGTTGTAAGTAGCTAATTGTTTATCCATAGATTTGCTCTGTTTTTAGTAGGCATTGTTTACACATAGATTTTAGCTGTTTTCTAGTTGTAAGTAGCTAATTGTTTATCCATGGATATGCTCTGTTTTTAGTAGGCATTTGCTCTGATTTTAGCTTTGTGCATCCTGTGCATCCTACTTGGCTCGCTTGCTCCATCCCTAGAATTTGTGTGTCCAATCTACCTATATATGAGGCATTGTTTAGGCTAGATTCTAGTTGTAATTAGTTCTATATTTTCTGTAATGCCGATGAAGAAGCATATGTCTTGTGTATAGAGATGAAGGAGCTTACATTTTGATTTTTTTCATCTCCTTTAGGGCGAGGAGGAAACCTGGAGACTATGCGGCGGCCGTGAAGACGTAGGAGAGGGGCTCCGTCCACACGGTCCACTGAAGCCGGCGCCTCCAGGAGCAAGACTTTTGTGCAGTACTAAATAGGTAGAAGAAGACCACGCAATGAAGCTGGGCGAAGAGGAAGGTGAAGAACCGGCGGCCGTCAAGCAGGAACCACAGGGCTCCGTCGACGGTGCAGCAGGCGTCACCGGCTTTTTTTTTGTTTCCTTTAGCCCTCATTACAAACGGTCAAAAACTAATCTCCGTATCTGATGTAAAGACTAAAGGCAACGGTTATATATTATGCCCGTTGCTAAACTTATTGCAAACGATAAAAATCTCCGTTGCCATTGTGAGGCTTCACATCAGTGACAGAGGCGGGGACACGGACCCTTTCTCCGTTGCCGAAGGGGTTTTTGGCCCGTTTCCGATGTGTCGTTCTGTACTAGTGGTCCATTGATTCCGGTCGCCACCTCTGTCCATCGATTCCTCTTTGAGAGGGGGTAGACCACGGCAAGCAGGTGGCTGACGGCGAGGAGCTTTGCCCGGGGCAGATCTACTTCATGCTCCCCGACAAGATGTTACGTTGTAGCCTCATCCTCTACTCGCTGTCGAGCGCCTCCAGGAGGTAGGAGGGAGAGTTGGAACCGAGCTCCCTTGTACGGCGTCGGGGGCCAGGTCCGCGCCTCAGGATTCGGCAGAGGTGCCGACTGCAGGCAAGGGAAGGGTGGCGGTGGACGGGGTGGAAGGGAGACGGCGGAGGACGATTCTGGCCGGCGTTGGACGAGGAGATGATGCGATTTGGGAAATTTTCTTCCCGATGCAGTGCTCGACGACGGCAAGATGCGATTTGGTCAGCGTCCATTGGGCTGGGCTTGCTTGGCTCCTTTCGGCTGGTTTGGCTAGCACGAGTGGTACAGCCCACAAGTTCTCCCGGGCATGTGCAACCAAACATGAAAAATGATATCTAGCCCAAATCTATGCACTGGATGTATTATGAATATATAGTACAGTTCTTTTCTATAAAAAATGTAGTAGTTCTTAAAATATCGGTAAAAAATATATTAGTTCTCAAAATCTCAAAAAAATATAGTAATTCTCAAAAACAAAATAATGTATGTGCGAATAGATGTCGTTTCTAAAAAAGGAAAAAAGGGAACCGAACGATTAGACTTTGACTATGTACGCAACAATGCTCCATTTAATCTGGAACGATCTGTCGTCACATTAAAAAAAATCGATTGTACTCTCCACAATGTCGCCATGCGTCTCGATGGAGAGATGGATTGTCGACACATAGAGTTTTTGGAGTAGAAAGAGGATCCCCTTACCAATCTGAGTCTTCTCCCCGTTCAATAGTCCCAGGAGCAGAACGGTTGTAAGCGGCGACGAGTAGCAATGCAGAGAAACAATGCAACTGATGGGGTGGACGGAGCAGATGGATTTGTTTGTATTCAACAATTTTGTATATTCACCACGTCAAGGAGAAAATGGTTCTCAGTAATGAAATTCTATATCAACTAAGACATTTCAAAATAAATCAGCCAGTAGCAACGCACGGGCATATGTGCTAGTTTATTTCAATAACTCTCCAAAAAAGTATAAGTGAAGTAAGAAAGTACTTTCTTTAAAAGAACTAATAGCTCTGACAAGAGATACATGAAAACAAGAGCTAAAAGCTTAACAGCGCTAGATATGAATACTCAACAAGTATAAGTGAAGAATATGAGTATTCTAATGAAAAAGCGGAGCGTGTCTCTCTCCCAATCAAGAATGTTAGGATCCAATCAAGTTGATATCAGAAAATAAAAATAACATACTGAAAATAAAAGCACACAGACACTCCAAGAACAGCACATATGATGTGAAAGAATTAAAATATAGTTTCACTAGAGATGACCTGATAATTTTGACGATGAAGAAGGGGATGCCTTGGGCATCCCCAAGCTTAGACGCTTGAGTCTTCTTGAAATATGCTGGGGAGATCCATGGGAGCCTCCCCAAGCTTAAGCTATTTATTCTTCTTGATCCTATTATATCACTCTTCTCTCTTGACCCTTGAAAACTTCTGCCACACCAAACTCAAAGTAAATCTAATTAGAGGGTTAGTGCATCAATCAAAAACTCACATGTTCTGTAAGGACGCAATATGACCGTTACTTTAAACATTAACTACTGCCACTGATGTTATGTGAAGCTCTTCCACCCAAAAAAGAATTCCACCCAACACTAGTAAAAGAGAGAATGCAAAATAAAAGACATAATCTGTCTAAAACAGAACAGTCCGCAAAGACAATTTTTTCGAGGCACTTACGTTGCTCAGATCGAACAACTTTGAACTAACGAAAGATCCGTAAATACATCAGGATTACACAAAAAAAATTGCAGATTAAAATCACATTCCTATGAATTTATAATTTTCGTACAGTGAACAGCAAAAATCTGTTTCCGCGCAGCAATCAAATCTAGCATCATCTTATCATTAGAGACTCTTCTTGGCACAACAATGCGAAAAAGTAAAGATACAAAGGAGTTGCTACAGAAGTAAACAAACACCTTGACTCAATAAAAACTGAAGACAAAAGATAATGGGTTGCCTCCCAAAAGCGATTTCTTTAATGCCTTTTAGCTAGGCTAGAAGATTTTAATGATGCTCTCATAAGAATAAGGTTGAAAAATAAAAGAGAGCATCAAGAGGCAAATATCAACACATTTAAGTCTAACCCACTTCCTACGCAAAGGAATCTTGTAATAGAATAAATTATTGAAGCATAAAGCAACTAGCATAGAAAGATGAAACAAATGCAACTTCAAAACTTTCAACATAAAGAGAGGTGTTTTAGTGACTTGAAAACTTTTACAACCATATTTTCCTCTCTCATAATAACTTTCAGTAGCATCATGAACAAACTCAACAATATAGCTATCACATAAAGCATGCTTTTGATGATCTACAAACACATAATTTTTATTAAGCTCCAAAACAGTGGGGTCATTAAACCCACTTTTGACAATAGTAGTATAATTAATATCATTAGGCAATATAGGACCATCATCAAGAGCATTATCATATATAACAATAGGGAGCACATTTTTACGTCATGTTATTTCCTTTTCTTGAGTCAAGGAGTTTGTTACTTCAAATTTATCAAAAGGAGATATTTCAATAGAATCATGACATTCAACAATATAGCATTCTTCCTCCTTAGGCAGGCATGGATGGTAATCATATAGTGTAAGAGTTAAAGAGCTACTATCATTAGAAGATAGATCCTCCTTTTGTTCTTCACTCTCCTCCTCTTTTTCATCCAATGAGATCACAGTTTCAGCAAATTCTTGTTTCACAGGTCCCTGGAAGGTAACAAGTTGTTCTGGAGAATAAGTTTTCTCAAGAAATTCAGTGATATAAGGATTATCATTGTAATATTCAAGGCAATAACCAAGTATCGCGGAATTCTCAGACTTATAAGGGGCATCATCATTCTGAAGCACACCAGCAATTTCATAAGCACCCTTAAAAACAAAAATTCTTCAATTTTTTCAAGATTAACAAAGTCATAGTTTCCTTTAGCATAAGAAGCCAAAGTCTCATCATCATTATAATCACATTGAAAGGGAGGTGTTTATGCCTCCTACAGCAAAAACATTCATTAAAGCACCAGGATTCATCACAAGTAGAGCACAAGTTTCTAGCAAAACAGTTCAATTTATATACTTGAACCCATAAGTGTTCCCCTTTTCGAGACAAGCGGTATTCCTTATAATTATTTTGTTGTTCCTCCGTGAACCCACTTAGCCAACAAGATTTTGTTTCAAAGAGATAAGCCATTGATAGCAAGAAAACAACTAGACATAATAACAAACCGAAATAGACTAGATGCAGGAATTTAATTTTTTTGTGTTTTTGATATTTGAAAGCAAACAAGATAAAATAACTAAGCAAGACAAAAAACAAAGTAAAGAGATTGGAAGCGTGAGACTCCCCTTGCTGAAGTCTTCTATCTCCCCGGCAACGGCGCCCAAAAAATGGCTTGATGACGTGAAACACACGTTCGTTGGGAGACCCCAAGAGGAAGGTATGAAGCAGTGCAGCAGCAAGTTTTCCCTCAGTAAGAAACCAAGGTTGTCAGATCTAGGAGGAGTAGGAGCACTTCAGAAGGTTGTTGGTGGTGCCGTTGCTCGATCACCAACGTGGAACCTACACACAACATAATCAAACTACTTTGCCCCAACGAAACAGGAAGGTTGTCAATCTTCCCGGCTTGTAGTAACAAAGGATTAAACGTATGGTGTGGAAAATAGTATTTAATTGCAGGAAGTAAAAGAGAACAATTGTTTGCAGTTGGTGGTTTTATCAGTGTAAAAGAATGGACCGGGGTCCACAGTTCACTAGTGGTGTCTCTCCATAAAGATAAATAACATGTTGGGTAAACAAATTACAGCCGGGCAATTGATAAAATAGTGAGCACATGATAATGCATATAAATGACAAGATGACTACCATGATATTTAATTGGGCATTACGACAAGATACATAGATCGTTATCCAACCGCATCTATGACTAATAATCCACCGTCAGGTTAACATCCGTGTCCCCCGTTGGTATTAAGTTGCAAGCAACGGATAATGGCATTAAGTAATGTGCGTAATGTAAACAAATACATATGACCATAGACATAGCATTGTTATGTTATCCCAAGTGGCAACAGCACATCCACAACCTTAGACGTTGCTGTCACTCGCCCAGATTACTGGAGGCATGAACCCACTATCTAGCATAAATACCCCCTCTTGGAGTTATAAGCATCTACTTGGCCAAAGCATCTACTAGTAATGGAGAGCATGCAAGATCATAAATAACATGCAACATAGATTAATAATCAACTTGATCATAGTATTCAATATTCATCGGATCCCAGCAGACACAACATGTAGCATTACAATAAGATGATCTTGATCATGTTAGGCAGCTCACAAGATCTAAACATGATAGCATAAAGTGGAGAGACAACCATCTAGCTACTGCTATGGACCCGTAGTCCAAGGATGAACTACTCACGCATCACTCCGGAGGCAGGCATGGCGATGTAGAGCCCTCCGGTGATGATTCCCCTCTCCGGCAGGGTGCCGGGAAGAGATTCAGAACCCTCCCGAGCTAGGGTTGACGACGGCGGCGCCTTTGGAACTTTTCATGAAATATGACTCGGGTATTTAGTGTTTTCCAGACGGGAGGAATAAATAGGCGAAAGGGCGGCGTCGGATCCACCCGAGGGGCCCACACCACCCTAGGGCGCGGCAGGGGGTGGGACCGCGCCCAGGCATGGTGTGGATGCCTCCTGGCGCTTCTCCGTCTCTCCTTTGGACTCCGTGGACGTGTCGGTGAAATAGGGACCTCCGTTGATTTTCGTCCAATTTCGAGAATATTTCCTCAACAGCTTTTCTGAAATACAAAAACAGCAGAAAACAGGAACTGGCACTGTGGCATCTTGTTAATTGGTTAGTCCTAGAAAATATATAAAAATGATATGAAGTGTATGTAAAACATGTAACAATTGGTATAATATCAACATGGAACATCAAAAATTATAGATACGTTTGAGACGTATTAGTCCACCATGCCGCAATGGCTAGAGTTATGGAAAAGATCAGCGTGCAGAGCTGGTGTGATCCGTGGCCTCGCACTTGCCAAAAGCCTATTATCCCAGCTTTGATCCGGCACCACTTGTCAAAGGCTTTCCCGAGTTCAATTCTAATGGTAGCAAGTTTGACGCGAAATCCTATTCTCGGATTATGAGGAAGACCCGGCATATTGCCACTCAGATCGTAAACAAGATGAAGCTATCTTCCTTCCAGTTTGGCTATGATAAAAATGATGAAGAAGTGGTAGATGAAGAGCCGAAGCGCATTGACTTGTTCCAAAGCTACAAGGCCAAGCATAGCCACCAAGATGCAGCCCCGAGCTCTTCAACCCTAACTGTGCCTCCTCCGGCTCGTGCCGCTGTGGAGGACGAGGAAGAATGTTTTTTTGAGTCGTTATATCAAATCACTTGGAAGAAGCATATTGCCGACTCTCCACAAGAAGCCCCCAAGACTCAGGCATAAGTACAGGCAACAGCGGAGGATGAGCCGGCCAAGACCACAGGAGGTGACCCGGCTGCCACTCTCAACCGTGACCCGCTTCAGATGCCGAGTCTTGAAGTATGCTGCAGATTTATTATTTCTGCAAAAAACTATCTTATTTGGTTATGATGACCCTTTTGGTTTCTGTTTTGAACTATGAGCCGGTTTTCGCATGGATTTTCTCTGTTGCAATCTTCTTTGATAAAAACAGGGTCAGGCAAGTCCCAGTGGGCATCATGACTGATTGAATTTACAAGTGAGCAATCAGGCCATATTTTTGCGAGTTACAGCGAGCTCAATAGTAAGATAACCAAGAAATTGTGTGGCTCTTAAATTTTTGCCGGGTTATGAGATTGTAGCTGTACCATGAACAATAATCAGCCCCCATGACCAAAGTGGCTTGCTTGCCGGGTCTTGAGTTTGTAACTGCACCTTTTCTTAAGTGTGCATCCCCCAAGACCTAAAATAGATACTTGACTTCAAAGACCTCGGCGGGTCTCCAACTTGGAGATGCCGGGTTATAAATGTGACATAATTTATAACTAAGCAATAAAATAAAAAACAATAAAGTAGAAGCTGAGAAAAAACGATGAAATTTTTCTGTCATACATCACTTTATTCATATATTAGGTCAGCAAGCCGCCTCATTAAAAACCTTCCAGTCCCCTTAGGTACCCTGGTAAGGAAAAGAGCGCGTCTGAAACACTAGTAGGAAAAGGCCTTTCTGTGGCACAGCATTCTGTGGCGCACCTTTTTGCCATGCGCCACAGAAAATATTTCTGTGGCGCATGGTTTTGCATGCGCCACAGAATTTTACATTTCTGTGGCGCACGAAAGTCACATGCGCCACAGAAATATGGCTTCCTGTGGCGCATGCAGCTGCATGCGCCACAGGAAGCCATATTTCTGTGGCGCATGCAGATGGTGCGCCACAGAATGTCTCAGATCCACATTATCTCTCTTCACGCTAGCCACACACGCAACGCACCACACACCACATAGCTAGCCCGTTCTCTCTCTGGCTTATCCTCGATCCGTTGACCACGCACCACACACGCTGCACCACGCACAGCACCACACTCTATCGATGAAGCGCAGCTCCGCCGCCACAAGCACCACCGGCCGCCATGGCTCGGCCCCAGCCCCACGCCTCCCCTACACACGCCACCGGCTCCAGACGCTCCGTGTACCTCCTCCTCGCGGCGCTCGCGGCGGCCCCCTTCCTCCTGCTCCTCCTCAACGGCGGCGCCTCCCAGTCCGCCCACTGCCGCTCTGCGCCCGCCTCCCGCCGCATCGCCTACCCGTCCATCCTCTGGTCCCACGTGGCCCCCCTCCCGGGCCTCCCCTCCTCCCCGCTCCCCGACCTCTAGATCATCTTCTCCGCCTCGCCCCACCACGCTTTAGCCGCCGTCCCCGGCTGGCAGCTCCTCGCCGTCGCAGACGAGGCCACGCCCCCCGGCTGGTCCCACCCCGGTGCCACGCAGCTCACCCTCGCCGACCCGGCCCGACTCGGCTTCCGCTCCGTCGCGTTCCTCCCCCCCGCGGCCACGCGCGGAAGGTCGCCGCATACCTCTTCGCCGTGCAGTGCGGCGTGCGCGTCGTCTACGACGCCGACGCCCGCATCGCCGTGTCCGACAATAACCTCACGCGGCACTTCGATGTCGATCTGGAACAGCGCCAGGGGGTGGAGGTTCCCGTCCTGCTGCAGTACAGCCACGCCGACGAGACGTCCCGGCCTCCACGCTCGCCTCCCTCCTCCGGCCGGTCCAAGAGAAAGTTCCAGAAGGTTGGTGGTGGGGAGCAGGGGAGGGAACGGCCGGGAACGGCCGGCGTGGTGGCCTGCCGGTGGTTGGTGTGGCGCGGTGGGGCAGCCGTATTTTTTTTTTAAACTGAAATCGATATTCTGTGGCGCATGGTCGACTGGTGCGCCACAAAAATCTGATTATTTATGTGGCTCACGGTGGGGGTGCGCCACAGAAAAAAATTAGTGGCGACGATTCTGTGGCGCAACGATCGTGCGCCACAGAATCCCAAATTGGTGCGCCACTGATAAGGTTTTCTGTACTAGTGAAACCTGCTGCCTCTTTACATCTGATAAAACTGGGTATGATACTAAGTATAGTAGGGGCGAAGCTGAGCAATGTTCCATGACCGCTGCCTCTCTTCTAATGAGTTGGTGGAATGATCAGTACTGTTGGAGATTTCACTATGCTCTCTTGCATCCACCAGATAATATGACCCGTTGCGCAAATTCCGGCTTACAATGAAGGGGCCTTCCCATGGAGGTGATAACTTGTGCATCCCGACTTGAGATTGAACCAAGCGCAAAACTAAGTCACCTTCTTGGAAAGAGCAAGTCCTGACCCGGCGGCTATGATAGCGGTGCAAATCTTGTTGATAGATTGCCGATCTTTCCAGGGCTTGCTCCCTAACTTCTTCCAATGCATTAAGAGAATCTTGTCGGGTCAGCTCGTTTTCTGCCTCAACGTAAGACGCCACACGCGGCGAGTCATGAATAATGTCACTCGGCAAAATAGCTTCTGCTCCATATACCATGAAGAACGGTGTAAGTTGTGTGGATCTGTTTGGTGTTGTGTTAATGCCCCAAACGACAGAGGGCAATTCCTCCACCCAAGCTCCAGCGGCTCTGATACATGGGACCAGGAGACGGGGTCTCAATCCTTTAAGCAATTCCTGATTTGCACGCTCAACTTGCCCATTGGCTTGGGGGTGAGCCACCGAAGCAACGTCAAGCCGGATGTTGTTATTTCCACAAAACTTTGCCACCTCTCCCAGAGACATATTTGTCCCATTATCTGTGATAATACTATGTGGGTATCCAAAACGATAGATGATGCGCTTCAAAAGCTGCACAGCTGTAGCTGCCTCACAATTTTTAACTGGCATAACTTCGACCCACTTTGTGAACTTATCAATAGCAACTAGGAGGTGGGTTTTTTTGCAAGGGGACATCTGGAAGGGACCCACCATGTCAAGACCCCAAACTGCAAAAGGCCATGTCAAAGGTATAGTCCTCAACTCCTGAGCCGGCACATGTACCTGCCGGGCGTATCTCTGACATCCATCACACCTATGTACCAAACGCTCCGCATCTGCCAAACAGTAAGCCAGAAAAATCCGTGCCTGAAAGCTTTGGCTACCAAGGACCGGGTTGAAGCGTGATGACCGCAGTCCTCCTCATGAATCTCTCTATGTATTTTCCGGCCTTCCTCTGGAGATACACAACGCTGAAACACGCCAGAGGTGCTTCGTTTGTATAACTCACCATTGATAATTACATATGCTTTGGCTCGGCGCACAATCTGCCGAGCTATAACTTCCTGACCCGGCAGTTCTCCACGCAGAAGATACGCCAAATATGGTTCCGTCCACTCTGGGATAGCATGTAAGGCGGCAACAAGCTCCTCATCCGCCGGGTCTGGATAAGCAAGCTCTTCCTCTGAAGGTACCTTGACTGATGGACTCCACAACTCAGCTAAGAAAACATTAGGTGGAACCGGCTCACGACGAGAACCGAGTTTGGACAAAGCATCTGCAGCTTCGTTTTTCCTGCGATCAATGTGATCCACCTGGTAGCCTGAAAAGAACCCGGCTACCTTATCCACCTCTCTTCTGTAAGCCGCCATCCTGGCATCTTTTCTATCCCATGTTCCAGATACTTGCTGTGCCACGAGATCCGAGTCTCCATAACACAAGATACGCTTGATGTTCATCTCTTTTGCCGCACGCAAACCATGTAGCAAGGCTTCATATTCAGCCTCGTTATTAGAGCAGTCAAAGTGAATTTGCAGAACATAACTCAATTTATCACCTTTGGGCAAAGTAAGGACAACGCCGGCTCCTGATCCCTCAAGCTGCTTAGATCCATCAAAATGCATGATCCAAGATTTGGTGCTGGGTGTTGCTGGAGGCGCGTTTGTCTCTGTCCAATCATTGACGAAATCTACCAAGGTCTGTGACTTGATAGCATTGCGAGGCTCATAATTGATGTGACATGGCCCCAACTCTATTGCCCACTTGGCGATTCGCCCAGTGGCTTCTGTATTCCTGATAATTTCTGCAAGCGGGCAGAACTAACCACTGTAATTGGGTGTTCCTAGAAATAATGCTTCAGTTTCCTGGACGCCATGAAAACCCCAAAAACGAGCTTCTGCCAATGTGGATAGCGCTGCTTTGCATCTGTGAGGACCTCGCTAACATAATAAACCGGCCTCTGGACCGGGTACTCCTTCCCTTCTTCTTTGCGTTCAACCACGACCACGGCACTGACAGCTCGCGACCCGGCAGCAATATACATCAACATGGGCTCCTTTCGCGCTGGGGCCGCCAGGACTGGCGCTTCAGACAGCGTCTTCTTCAACAATTCGAATGCATCATCCGCCTCTTGATTCCACACAAAATTGTTTGTTTTCTTCAAGAGCCGGTAAAGTGGTATAGCTTTTTCTCCAAGCCGGGCTATGAACCAGCTCAAGGCTGCGATGCAGCCTATAAGCTTCTGCACGTCTTTTAGTTCTTCTGGCTTCTGCAAATTCTGTATAGCCTTGATTTTTTCCTGGTTAGCCTCAATTCCACGTTTTGAGACGATGAAACCGAGGAGTTGCCCTGCTGGAACCCCAAACACACACTTGGTGGGGTTAAGCTTCATATTATACCGCCTTAGATTAGCAAAAGTCTCCTTCAAATCGTCGATAAGTGAGTCGGCCTTCTGAGACTTGATAACAACATCATCCACATAAGCATGCACATTACGGCCGATCTGCTTGTTGAAACAATTCTGGATACACCTCTGATAGGTTGCTCCAGCGTTCTTCAAACCAAAAGTCATGTTCTTGTAACAATAGGCTCCAAAGGGGGTTATAAACGAGGATTTCTCCCAATCCTCCTCATTGAGCCGGATCTGATGGTAACCTGAGTGTGCATCAAAAAAACACAAGAGCTCGCTGCCTGCAACAACATCGATTATCTGGTCAATACGAGGTAATGCAAATGGATCTTTCGGACACACCTTGTTGAGGCTGGTGTAGTCAATGCACATATGCCACTCGCCATTCTTTTTCTGTACCAAAACCGGCTTTGCCAACCACTTAGGATGGAAAACCTCAACGATAAAGCCGACATCCAAAAGCCGGGCTATCTCCTCTACTACTATTTTGCGTCGTTCCTCATTCAATCTGCGCAATCCTTGCTTCACGGGTCTGGCTTTGGGATCAACATGTAAACTGTGCTCAGCGAGTTCAGCAGGTACTCCGGGCATGTCACTAGGTGTCCATGCAAAGACGTCCCTGCTCACGGATGAACTCGATGAGCGCGCTTTCCTATTTATCGGTCAGGTGATCCCCCACGGCGAACTGCTTAGAGTGATCGCTGGGTGTGAAATCTACCATCTTTGTGTCCTGAGCCGATTTGAACTTTGCTTTTTCTTCAGCTATTGGCCTTTTCAATACTGTCCTGTCATTTGGGTCAACCTGAGACTTGTAAAATTTCAACTCCTCATCTGCGCAGGCATGTTCGGCAAAATGACATCACAATCATCGCACTCTGCAGCCATCTCCCGGCTTCCATGAATTGTGATGATCCCCTTGGGACCCGGTATTTTCAGCTGCAAATAGACATAACACGGCCTAGCCATGAAGCGGGCAAAGGCGGGTCTGCCAAAGAGGGCGTGATACAGGCTCTGCAATTTCACAACTTCAAACGTAAGCATCTCTGAACGATAATTATCCTTGGACTCACCGAAGGCAACCTCCAGTGTAATTCTTCCTTCCAGCCGTGCCGACTTTCTAGGAACAATACCATGAAAGATTGTAGATGTTGGCTGCAACTGTGATTCCCTGAGACCCATACGCAGGAAAGTGTCGTAATATAAGCTATTGATACTACTGCTTCCATCCATGAGTACCTTGTGTAAAACATAACCTTCCACCTGTGGTGCCACCACCAGGGCTAGGAGACCCGGATGTTCCACAACTGGCGGGTGATCAGCCCTACTCCATGTGACAGGATACTCAGACCACTTTAGATACCTGGAACTGCTGGTGAAACCGTGTTAACCGCCCTCTTGATCAACTTTCTGTCTCGCTTTGTAGCGTTAATGGTATGTACGTGATACTGGCCAAGCTGCTTTGGGTTCTGCTGAAACCCACCCAGATCGTCTCTGTTCTGATTATTCCCTACGTTGCCGGGTCCTGCATTTGCGTTGGGAGGTGGCATGTTTGTCGGGTTACCACCCGGGCCGGGTCCTCCTCCACGACCGCCGCCGTTCAACGCCTTCTGTATCTCCTCGTTTTTCCACCTCTGCAAATCCACGCATTGTTCCAAAGAATGATTGGCAGGTCTGCCCATCTTGCTATGACGGGGACACGACATCCTGAAATCTTCAATGTGGTTGGTTGGACGAGGTGGGCCCCGATAGTTGTTGCCGCTGTTATAATTATCTCCATTACCTAGGTAATTTCCATCCATCCTCTGTCTCTGAAACCCGGAATTGGTGTTAGCAACCAAGTCTGAGTTCCCCTCACCATATGAACGCTTGCTCTGATTTCCACCATTGTTGTTGTTGCTGTTGCCATTGTTATTCCTGCCATTGTTTCCTTTGTTCTTTGCATTGTCCTCATCATCTGGGTTATCCTTTGTTTTATCTGTCAAAGCGTACTTGTTGGCCGTGGCCATCAGCTCGCTCATCGTGATAGAATTGGTGTGTCCCATCTGCTTCATACGCCCGATCTTCTCTGTAACCGGGTTGTACCTGCAATTCCGGCTTATGCACAGAGCTACGGTACTTGGCGGGATTCCCTCGGATGAGTTAAGTAACTCTGCAAAACGTCGCATCCAGTGTTGGGCAGACTCGCCCTTCCGATGCACGCAATTCTCCAAATCCTCTACTGTGGTAAGCCTTCTGCAAGTGCCTTCAATTTTTTTGATGAACACGTTTTTCAACTCAGCCCAGCTATTGATGGAATTAGCTGGTAGGTTGTTAAACCATAACTTGGCTGCTCCATCACTCATCATGAGGTACATAAACTTGGCACACAGATTTTCTGTCGCATTGTGTATACTCATAGCCATCTCATAACCACTAAGCCAGGTTGAAGGATCCAGAGCCGGGTCATAATTAGTAACCTTACTGGGCTCTTTGAATTTCTCTGGATAAGGCTCATTGCGAATAACATCAGAGAGACACACCGGCCCTCTGAGGTTTGAACTGGATGATGCTACCGTCGGCACTCCCGGACCCGGCGCCGGCTGGTACACGTTTCCCATAACTGGTGAACTCACTGCTGCTCCTGCAGTTGGAACCGCGCCGGCTCCTCCGGCACGGGCTGCGGATTGTGCTGAATGCCTCGCCCTCGAATTATCAACAATGGATTGTGCAGCCGAAGCCGCGGGAGCGGCCTGTCTAGGTGGTGGTGGTGGTGGTAACTGATTCCCCTGTGCCGCCCTTTGCCGTTCCGAATTGGTCTGGGGCGGCCTCGGGCTCTCTCCCTGCCGGCTCCTCGAGCGGCTGTTATAAGGCGTGCCATGAAGACCACTTCTGTTATTTGGATAATTAGCTTGCTGAACCATAGCTGTACGTAACATGTCAATGGCGCGCCGGGTTTCAATCTCCTGAAGCGAGTTTCCCAAAGGAATGCGATCAAGTGCTAAAGTTGATGCATACACGTTATCTGTCGGATTGCTGTAGTGACCCGGCAGGGTATGAAACCTAGGGGAAGGCGGTGGCATGGCTCCATTGTTACCTCCGGCTCCTCCGGTAGGTATCACGGGTGACCCGACAGGAACGTCGCCGGGTCTTGTTCCACCGGCTCCTCCGGTTTGTCCTGCGCCGGCTCCTGGAACTTCTTGAATCGTCCTGATGGGCTGGTCCAGTGGTGTGACGAACAAGGCAGCCGGGTTCAAGGTTTCTCCTCTGAGAGGGAGCTGGCTCTGATGCCTCCTGTTCTACACCCTGGTCATGTCGTTCTGTCGATTCTCCAAGATGGTTGCATTGTGACGTATACGATTTTCCTATTCCTCCAATTGCTGTTGCCGAGCTAATATCTGTTGTTCTCTTGCTGCGACCTCCCACCGCTGTTGCTCCAAGGCACGGCGTGCGGTGTCCAGCTCTCTAGCACGTGTTGCCGCGTTCTCTGGGGTTATCACTCCCACGAGAGCTCCTGGATCCAAAACCAAATTGTTGCCAAACAAAGCCGAGTTAGGAGGGATATTGGAAGTTCCTTCTCCCGATGCTCTGTTCATCAAGAAACCAAAGGTGTTCATGTGACGTGTTGTCGCTTCGTTTTCGCTTGTAACTGATGCCTCCTCTCCATCGACCCGGTGGCGCGGCGGCTCTTGAATTACCAAAAGTTGTTGTTGTTGTTGTTGCTGCTGGTTCTGGTTCAATGCCGCGGTTGTTGCCATCGCTGCCGCCGTGACCGGTGCCGGGTCAAGGTTGGTCGCGGGTGCCGTGTAAACGGCGACCCGGCGCACCGGTCGCGGAGATGACTCGTACTCCTCTTCTACGTCGTATCCGAACCGATCATCGACAAACAAAGGTAATATTGATTCTGTATCCTCATCAATTACGTCAGACGGCGCCCATGCTGACTCCTCCAACTGGGCCTCCTGCGTGATGACTGGAAGTCCGATCTCTGTCTTGCCTACTGATTCCTCGCCGTCTGATTGAACGATGGTGGCGGCTCCTGACATAGAGGCGTACTCAACTTCCTCTTCCGCGGGTCCCGTGGCACGTATCATGCCTACGAAGACGTTGACCCGGCCGATCGGGATGACCTCGCCGGCTTCTAACAGATCTGACTCAGGGCTCCACCCGAAATCGTCGACGATAGGTTCTCCTTGCGAGCTGATGGTGATTTCTCCAATGGCGAGGTTCCGCATGCCTCGCAGAGCTTCTCCTGTGATGTAAACACCTTTAGGAGCGGGCCCCACGGTGGGCGCTGACAAGGATATACATCTCGAGTACCTTACCATAAGGGTACCTGGTGCATGTGTCGACTAAGGCCCAATTATCGAGAGCCTACATGAAGCCCATGACGAAAGGCCCAACAAGATGGAGTACCCTCCAAGATTAGACATAGGCATAGTCGGTTTATACTTTCCTTATATGTAAACAGGGTCGGTTACGGACTCCCGAGACCCAGCCTCTTATATAAAGGCTGGGAGGGCCGCCGATCCTGGACAAGCCATACTCGAACCACCAAAAGCCCTAGCGAGATCGACATCTCGCCGGAGCTCCCCTTGTAACCGCATAATCTCACACAATCAATACCAGACAAGCAGGAAGTAGGGTCTTTACCTCCACCCGAGGGGCCTGAACCTGGGTAAATCTTTGCCTCTGCTTGTCAGCCGACGAAACTACCAGTACTACCACGTTCTCTCCCCATAATCTCAACCCTAGGTCCTAACCATGGGATTTGATGAGTTAACCCCTCGTCAATTGGCGCCGTCTGTAGGAAAGAATAGTGCTGGACTCACGGTTTCTTCGGTTCCATCGGAAAACGGCGACTCGCCGATCGGATCTACAAACGGCAACTCGCCGGCTGCATCAACAAACCAGAACTCGCCGACTCGGGCGACACACGGCAACTCGCCGACTCACTCGACAAACGGCAGCACGCTAGCTTCACCTGCAAAAAGCACATCAGATCCTCTGATGGACTTCGAGCCACACTCGCCAGAATTCCAGGTGACGTTTGCCGATCTCGAGTCAGGTTTGGGTTTAACCGTTGGCTCGTTCAATTTTTTGGTCAACAAGCTTGGTGTGCAGGACTTGACAGATCCACGCCAACTCACGACTTCCACACCCGTGGCTCCATCGGTTGCGGCTCCTTCGACTGCGGATCCATCAACTGCGTCCATACCATCGTCGATCCTCCAAGCCTGCTCGTCTGCGACAACCATGTCGACTCGAGAGATCAACGAGCTCATTGAAGAACTCCAAGGTGAGGAGGCCGAATCAGCATACCGCAAAAACGATCCCGAGCTCAGTCTGCTTCGACTGCGGGATCTCCCTCAGCGACTTCGGCGAGCCCGAAACTCATATCGACAACCACGTCGACTCCGAGATCTGCACCAACAACAACCTCGACTTCGAGATTCATAAAAACTTCGCCGACACCGAGATGAGCATAGGCGATGAAGGCATCGACAGCGAGATCCGTCCAGACGGACCACTCGACGGGCATATCGACTCCGACATGAGCCTCGATGAAGACGTCGAGTCCATGACGGGACTCGAAAACACATACACATACCCTCGGGTGATACCCCAGCAGGTCTACGTTGCCTTCGCCGCAGAATCATCTGATGCTGCGGCCAGTCGCAGGCCTACAGATTTCCCGTGCACGGTTACTATGCCGGATGGAGTCACAAATCTCACAATTACTGTTGAGATGGCAGCAAAAGCAGATAAAGTCATCAAGGAGTGCACAATGATGCCAGCAGACGCAACACGGGAGGAGATGTTGACCTTCCAGTACTTCAACTGGCAGGAATCACTTCGACTGTAGCAGATCAAGCAACACTCGAAGAACGTAAAAAACAAGCTAGCTTGTCGAGTACGCGAAGAAGACAGCTCTCCCTGAGCTCCACCGGGTGAGTAGACACAAGACCCAGATCAAGGCTGTCACACCTCGCGCCAGATGAGAGGGCATCACTCACCCGCAACCTAGGCCACTCTTTCATGACATATGACGAGGAGGAGTGCCAGTACCCAAAACAGCTGCGGATGCTCTCTTTACCGCTGCAGCATACCTAGAGACAATCAAGCCTCCAGCTGATGACCCCAATGCAAAACTGCATCGCCAACAGATCAAATCACTCATCTTAGCGGCGAAGGCTATACGACAAATCCCAAAAACTCCAGGAGGGAGTAGAGATCGTGCCATAGTTTACACGCGTCGTGAAGAGCATAATTGAAGTGGTCGCCGCCACCACTCGAAGGAAAGAAGCGGCTCACGACGGCGCAGGTCCAGTAGCAGATCACGCAGATCTTACAGCAGCGACTCGTACTCTGATCAGGAGCCTGAGCCACATGGAGCTCTGTGCTTCACTCGACGCGTCCGCGAGACACGGATGCCCAAAGGGCTCAAACTCACATCTGAACAGCCCAAGTACACGGGTCGACAAGAACCTTCAGGATGGCTGGAAGACTACAGGTTGGCTGTCGCGTGCCAGCGAGGTACAAATATCACAGCCATGCAATACATATGACTCATGCTCGAAGGCACAGCCCGCGACTGGCTCAAGGCTCTACCTCCATCAATATACGACTCGTGGGATCACTTCCGCACTGACTTCATCAAAAACTTTGAGCCTCTATGTGAGCGCCCAAAAACGTTCGAAGAGCTGCGAGCTTGCGTTCAACGGTCAGACGAAATGTTGAGGTCATACATCCGACGATGGACTGAGATACGCAACTCGGTTGGAGTAATTTCAGAAGATATGGCCATGGATGCTTTCATCATCCGACGATGGACTGAGATCCGACGATGGACTGAATACGTACAACTCAGTAAGGCAACAGCCGCACACGCACCCGCACCTGCACCTGTGCCTCAGCTAAACAATGTGCCCGTCCTGATGGCACCACCTCCACCACCACAGCCTGCCGTAGGCGGAAATATCGCGGGTGCCATACAACCCGTACCTCGGGTGGACGAACCTCAGTACCCTCCGCCCCAAGGGCAGATGTACATGATACAGAAAGGTCGCCCTTCCAACAGGGAGCAAAAACTTCGCACTCGACAAGTAAACATGGCGGTCATGTCACCTCCTGCTGTAACTGAATTCTTGAAGGGATCCGAAACTGCAATAAGCTTCAGCAGAGAGGACCACCCACCATCGGTCGTTCGTCCAGGGCACTCTGCTCTGGTACTCGACGCACAAATTGGAGGCTACGCCATGTCCAAGGTCTTCATGGATGGTGGCAGCGGCATAAACATCATCTTCGCAGATACGCTCCGCAAAATGAACAGGTCAGTCGAAAACCTGCCAAGATCTTCAAATACCTTTCACGGTATCGTCCCAGGCAAAGCAATAAGCCCAGAAGGCACCATACAACTCGACGTAACGTTCGGGGACAAGAACCACTTCAGGACAGAGTCGATTGAGTTCGAAGTTGTCGACTGGAAGTCACAATACCATGCCATACTTGGACGCCCGACGTTCGCTCGATTCATGGCGGTCCACACTATGCATACCTCCAGCTGAAGATGCCTGGACCAAAAGGAGTAATCACAGTCAAGGAAACTTCCAAAAGTCTGACTCTTGCGACCGAGAGTTTAGCAAAATCTCTGAGATGTTCGGCATGGAAGCAACACTCGCCGATCTAGCGGTCTCCAACGATCGAACACTTATGCCGGAGCACAAAAGGTGGCAGTCGACAGAGCATTCAATGCCACCAATGACACAAGTCGCATCAGGTGCACCCGACTGACCCGACCAAGACAGTCAATGTCTCTTCGAGTCTGCCTATCGCATAGGAAAGCGCGCTCGTCGAATTCCTCCGTGAGAACTGGGATATATTTGCGTGGTGTCCAGCCGACATGCCAGGTATTCCCAGGGAATTCGCCGAGCACTCTCTCCAATTATTTCCAGATGCTAAACCAGTCAAGCAAACAATGCGCCGCATATCCGGCCCAAAAGAACCGCAGTCGAAGCCGAAGTCGACAGACTACTCGCAGCAGGTTTCATCAGAGAAATCAAGAAATCACAATGGGTGGCCAACCCCGTACTTGTAGAGAAGAAGCACACAGATATCCTTCGGATGTGCGTAGATTTCACAGCACTCAATAAATGCTGTCCAAAGGATCACTTTCCACTACCTCGAATCGACCAGATCGTCGACTCCACCGCCGGGTGCGCTCGCTTGTCCTTCCTGGATGCTTACTCGGGTTACCACCAGATAAGGATGAAGGAAGAGGATGAAGAGAAAACGGCGTTCATAACCCCACTCGGGGTCTACTGCTACACAACAATGCCTTTCGGGCTCAAGAACGCAGGCGCAACCTACCAGCGCATGATGCAAGACTGCCTCAAGAAGCAAATTGGGCGAAACGTCCAGGTCTATGTAGATGACATCGTCATCACAACAAGGGAGGAAAACACACTACTCGATGACTTGCGAGAGACGTTCGCAAACCTCAAACGCTTCCACATCAAGCTCAACCCGAAGAAGTGCACGTTCGGCGTGCCAGCCGGGCAGCTCCTGGGTATCTAGTCTCGGCTCGTGGAATCGAGGCGGACCCGGAGAAAATACAGGCC
Organism: Poa pratensis; assembly: GCA_947311845.1. NCBI lineage: Eukaryota > Viridiplantae > Streptophyta > Magnoliopsida > Poales > Poaceae > Poa > Poa pratensis. Next base: position 22,796,366 of record CAMZMU010000070.1, on the reverse strand, counting down.
ATCTTGACGATGCAAAGGCCTTCAAAGCTCCATGACGTGCAAAAATTAGCGGGTCGAGTGGCAGCACTCAGTCGATTCATCAGCAAACTGGGCGAAAAAGCACTCCCGTTCTATCGACTGATGAAGAAAGCAGACAAATTCGAGTGGACGCCAGAAGCCGAAGCAGCCTTCACGGATCTCAAGCGAGTCCTCACAAGCCCTCCAATCCTCGTCGCACCAAGGGAACGAGAGCCACTATACCTATATGTCTCCGCAACTAACAGGGTGGTAAGCACCGTACTGGTAGTCGAACGCAGAGGAGGGACACGCCCAAAGCATACAACCCAGTCTATTACTTGAGTGAAGTGCTCTCCATATCAAAGCAGCGGTACCCGCACTATCAAAAGCTGGCCTACGCCGTGTTCATGTCCTCAAGGAAGCTGACACATACTTCGCGAGCACCCGATCACTGTAATCAGCACCTCAGGGATCGGAGACATCCTCACAAACCCCAATGCAACTGGGCGAGTCGCAAAATGGCTCATCGAGCTAGGACCACGAGATATCAAGTATGATTACCCGAAGGCCATCAAAGCACAAGTCTTACCTGACTTCCATACCGAGTGGATCGAAGCTCATTACCAGGAGCACCAGATGTGTCCAACTCATGGACTATGTACTTCGACGGCTCAAAGAAGAACGAAGGCGCAGGCGCAGGTGTCATCCTCATATCACCAAAAGGCGACAAGCTCGCTATATCCTGCAAATGGGATTCGAGTTACCATCCAATAACGAAGCAGAGTACGAGGCCCTGATCCATGGCATGCGGATGGCCAAAGCCCTCGGGTGCACTCGACTGATGATCTATGGTGACTCGAATCTTGTGGTGTAGCAAACAATGAAGGCCTGTGATGCAATCGCAGATAACATGATCGCCTACCGTGACCTGTACAACCTAATGGAGGGCAGCTTCGAAGGCTGCGAGTTGCGGCACATAGGGCGCGAGAGCAATGAAGAAGCAGATAAGCTAGCCAACATTGCGCGACCAAAGCACCAGTTCCACCTGGTGTCTTCCTCGAGCGCATCGAGCACAGGTCCATCAAGAAAAACGAACATCCCTACATCAGCCGCACCAGCCAAGAGCAAAGCACCTAGCACAGAGGACCCGCCAGTCGAGGTACTCCTCATCGAGCCAACTTGGACTCAACCTTTCCTCGCATACATACTCCGCGGCGAGGTACCTGAAGACATAACAGAGTCAAGATGCATCACTCGACGATCTAAAGCATACACCGTCATCAACGGCGAACTATACAAGCGCAGCGTATCAGGTATGTTCCAACGTTGCATAGCATTCGAAGATGGCCAGCCATCCTTCGTGATATTCATGCAGGTACCTGACGCCAGCAGTCGATCACTCGTAGCCAAAGCCTTTCGCGCAGGCTTCTACTGGCCCACAGCACTCAAAGACGCGGAGGACATAGTCAAAAGGTGCATCGGCTGTCAAAAATTCGCCACAAAGCCGCACGCACCCGCATCGGCGTTGAAGACAATACCATTGGCCTGGCCCTTCGCCCAGTGGGGGCTCGATATGGTCGGGCCACTCAAAAAATCCTCCCATGGAGGGCATACTCACCTTCTGGTGGCGGTCGACAAGTTCACCAAGTGGATTGAAGCAGTCCCTATCACAAGTTCGACTGCCACTACAGCAGTCAATTTCATAAAATCCATCATATACCGCTTTGGTGTGCCAAGTAGCATCATCACTGATAACGGTACAAACTTCACGGCTGAAGAGTTCCGATCCTTCTACAAAGAGCAAGATATCACGCTCAACTATGCATCCGTGGCACACCCGCAGTCCAATGGCCAAGTCGAAAAAGCCAATGGACTCGTAACGAGTGGAATCAAGAAACGCCTCCTGGTGCCACTCAAAAGGGCCGCGGGTGCTTGGGTCGAAGAACTCCCATCTGTGCTATGGAGCCTACGCACAACTCCCAACGCTTCAACACAATTCACCCATTCTTTATGGTCTACGGCGCAGAGGCAATCCTGCCATCAGATGTAAGATTCAATGCACCAAGAGTCGAGGCATACAACGAAGAAGATGCAGATGAAGCACTCGAAGATGCAGTCGACTTGCTCGAAGAAGCACGCAACACGGCGCTAGCACGCACAACTGTTATCAGCAAGACCTCCGCAACTATCACAGCCGTCGACTGCGTACCAGATCCTTCGAGGTTGGCGACCTGGTACTTCGACTGAAGCAAAACAAGGTGCACAAACTCGCGTTCTCCATGGGAAGGACCCTTCATCATCACCGAGGTCATTGGTGGTGGAGCATACAGACTGAAGCACGCGAAGACAGGCGAACTCCCGCACAATCCTTGGAACGTTGCGCAGCTGCGCCGTTTCTATGCTTAGATGGCTCGTCGCACAATGTAATAGGCACATATGTCGGATGGCTGCAGGTTTCAGACGCGCTCAGCTCTCACAAAAACAAACAACCCAGACGCACTCTAATACTCGGGGGCTGGGTCATAAAAAAGGTTATGCAAACAAACAGCCCAGCCCCACTCGAATGCACGGGGGCTGGGCCCTAACACAAAAAAGCTCATAAACAGTACTCTCAGCTATACCCAAGGACTTGGGGGCTGGATAATCATAAGTTTACAATAAACCACTTCATACACCCCCACTCAATAAGCTCGGGGGCTGAGATGATACAAATATTTAGTTCATATTACTTACAAGTATTACACTCGGGGGCTGCCCCCTATGCATAAAACCTTAATCTACAGGTTCATCCTTTGGTTGTGTCCACTTCTCTTCCTCCTTTAGCACATGATGGATTAGGACCAATGCGTCCACCCGTGTCTCATGGTAGTGCTCCTCCATTTGCACAGGACCACCACCTGGTACGGGTGCGGGCCCCATCGCAATCTTTTTCAAATCAAGGTGCGGAAGGTGCGACCGCACAAAGGCAAGATCAACGTTAGCCCCGCTAATCAGTTGCTCGCGTACAAATTTCTTGATCGCCTTGCCCTTTCGAAATTTCTTCAGCAATGCAGCAAGGCTTTGTGGTTGCTCATTCAAAGGAAACAAAGCCTCGTGGACTCGAAACAAAGCTAACCTGCAGCTCTCCAGTCGAATGGCAGTTCGCCACGCACGATCCAGAAGCTTTACCAAAATGACACTCCTCGCCCTGTCCGACCAAAAGGGGTGGGCAGCGTATTCCGCGCTACTCGCTTGACCGTCGAGTCGGTCCTGTAGCCGCGCCTCCTCCTTCGACTGGTTAAAACAAACACCTATGGCAAAAATAATGCAAAATTGTTATCCCAGTCGACCTGTGTGTCGAGTCCACTATTTAATTTCCAAAAGAGCTTACACTCAAGTTGTAGGTTCACTTTCTCCAACTCTTCAAGCAAAAAGGCCTCCCGCTCCGTAGTTGGAGATGGCCTCGACTGCAACTCCGCATATGCGTCTTGTGTCTTCTTTAGCTCGCTTGTCACCTTGGAAAGTTTGAGCTGAAGGAAGTCGATGATTTTCTGATCATTCACGCTATGTGACTGAGTGGAGCCGCTCGCACCTGGACCAGTCGATGTTCTAGAGGCTCGGGTCTACATCCAGAATAACTCAGAACATAAGAGAAACAGAAGAGATCAAGCAAAAGGCTCGGGGGCTGTGCCTCCCGATAACTGGAGTTCATATTTCATGAAGCACAAATGCGAAGTCTGAATTTTTTACAGCAAAAGCAAAATCATAAAAATCCCTAAAACTAGGCGACGAAGGAATCACTCGCTAGTCATCGACTTCTTGGAGGAAGCCTTCTTCGCCTGAAACCTTGGCTGCCCTATCTTCAACAGTTGTTACAAGCTGTTGAGCATACTTTTGGGCAGCCTCCATCCAAGTGCCTAACCCGACGGTTTTGCTGCAGGCCCCTCGGAACTTCGTCATGACCTTGTCAAAATCTGCCTCGACTCCGTGCGCGAGCAACATGAGAAAACTAGTCTGCGCACCACTTACCATTTGCTCGCGACAGAAATCGGCGATGGCAGTTCCTTCGGGCTTGAACAGCTCCACCAGTTCTGCAAACGTAGATGGAAGCTCATCATCTGGGAAGAAGCTGCTGTGAAGGGCGCCCAAAGCACTCGCCGCCTTCGTCAGCATCTCCCCTGCCATACTATTGGCAACCTCTGCGACAGCCACACTTTCATCAAGTGAAGCGCCAACGTTTTGCTTGCCAGGAGCAGTAGGGCCATCCATCACATCTAGCATAGCATGTAAATACCATGTTCAGCAGCATATTACAAAAACTTCGAATATCTAATGCAACGGCAAAATTGCATACCTGTCAAAGTGGTGCTGGCAGCAGAGAGTCAACCAATTGCCTGGTCTTCCCTAACTTCGGCTGCTTTCAGCCTCTTTTCCAGATCAGCAACTCGACGGGTAGCTTTGCCCATCTCTTCTGCAGCGTCAGTCGCTGATTCTGCGGAACACATAAGCATTTCTTCAACATGCTGCAAAAGATAGTTACATCAAAACACTCGAGTTCTCATTACAGGATACTTACTCTTCGCATCCTCGAGTTGCTGCTGCAAGGTGGCGACTTCCGTCTCCATGTGTACATATTTGGAGCCAGCCTTCAGTAGCTCTTGTACAAATGACTACAGCACAACACGCGACAGTTCAGAACAGATTTATCGGGTCTATGAACAGCTTTAACACCCGCTAGTGATTCAACTATGGTACAAAAGCACAAGCTTACATGATTCAAGAAGGAGGAAGTCGACGCAGGAACGCCTGTCGCTGCTGCCTCATCTTTGTCAGCCGCAACCTCAGCCTCAGATGGTGTAGCCGCGTCCGCGGCAGCCGGAGTCGCAGCGGTGGGCGGCTGTTCTGGTGGCAAGCTCCTAGCAGTCGACGCCGCACTGCTCTTCTCCATCTAAGGTGGCGGTGGCAAATCCTCATCCGAGGACACGCTGTTTCATACATGCTAAGTAAACAACTTGGCAACGTTCATAAACCATCAAAAAGCAAATGCACATACTACTTACTCTTCAGTAAGGTCGACCATTCGACCAGGTGCAAGCACACCCATGCTGGGGCGTGATCTCTTCGGGGGTCGTGGGGGAAGCGAGCGAATCGGAGGAATATCGAGTGGCGCCATCGTCGACTCCGCCTCGTTCCCTCCTTCTCCTCTGAGTCAGCAGTGTCATCTTCCTCACGTGACCGCTTCTGCTTGGCCTGCACCTCAGCATCGCCTTCATCGGCGTCTGGCGTATGTGCGGTGGCGAGTGAGGTCACTTCATCATCAGAGCCCGCCTCGAGTGGCTCATTGTCTGGCACTGGGCCGCTCTCTGGCAAGGGCGGCATCGACTCATACATTCTGTGTCCCTGCACACATAAACAGCAAAGGAATTAACATCACACATGCATAACATACTAACTTACATATAGTATCGACTGTTACCTCTGGTAGAGGGTTGCTTGTTTCATAAGGAGGCACAGGCGAGTTCATCTCGCAAGGCTCTTCATCAGTCAGTTTGGTAAGGCTTCTTACCAACTTCTCTGCTTCCGCATCAGAAAGTTCCACTGCGCGTGAGCGGGTTGGATCAGAAACCCCGCTGTATGCCCACATGGCATGAGCTCGGGCTCGGAGGGGCTGCACTCGCCTCTTGGGAAAAATGGCCAGCAAATGGATTCCCGTAACCTCCCGACCAACAGTGGTCTGAAGCTTTAGCACCTTCTCCATCAGAATGTCAGCCTCTTCGGCTTCGACTCCGGTCGGCTGGGCAATCCAGGATGGCCTCTTCTTCACCAGGGCGTCTGCGTCAAAGGGGGCAACCCGAACGCTTGGGTGCCTATGGTCACATCCTTGATGTAGAACCACTTTTGGCGCCATCCTTGCACAGACTCTAGAAAGTTGATCTTGAAGTACTCGACGTCGGGTCGAGTTTGTACTCCAAAACCACCAGGTCCCTTGACACTGTGCTGGCGCTTGACGTTGAAGATGCGGCGAAACAGCCCGAAGTGGGGCGCAACGCCCAAGAAGCACTCGCAAAGAACGACGAAACACTCAATGTGCAAAAGCCCATTGGGGGTAAAATTGTCGTCGTATCGGCATCTTGGATAGGAGACGGGGTCCTGCTAGCCGAGGGTGAACGTAGGGCAAGAAGGTGGACGTCGTCAAGGTCGGGATTGTACACGGCGGTTTACCCAGCTTCAGGCACCACGGCGGTGGCGGTGCCCTACGTGCTGCTATAACTCACTATAAGGCAATATCGCCGTGAACAGGTTACAATGAGTTGTTGTGTTGAATTGTGCCCTAAAGGCGTCCCGAGGTCCAGCTTATATAGGCGGCTGGACCTAGGGTTACAAGGTGATTACGTATCCAGCAAGTATACGGAGTCCTAAACCTAGCCGGCAAGTATGCCGCCTTCCGTCTTGGTCTTGGTGGCTTCATGGGCTTCAGTCTTGGGCCTCCTCCTTGCCGGCATCCGCCTTCCTTGGTCGTCAGCTATCTGGGCCGCCCGGTAGGCAAAGCCTTCACCACCACTGCGGGCCACCCTGGACTAGCCGGATTGATCCATGCTGGTGATACCCCTAGTAGGTATATCCCCAACATTAGCCCCTGGGAGGGTTCGAGTTCTTCAGGCGCCGTCTTCTTTGTCGGCAACGTCCGCCTTGTCTTGTAAGCGTCTGAAGAGCTTGAAGCATTCCAAAGTTGAAAGTAAGCGGCGGTCCGCCTAAAGTAGTCGGACAATTTGCCGCCATCATGGGAAAGACGGCCTGACCATTGTCAGGAATCTTCCTGGCACCAGTCTTGTCAATTGACTGGACCCGTCAAATGTTGACGGATGACGCCATGCAGTCCACGACAGTTTGGACTTGGGCATGCGTCATGATGGTTTCTCCACTACGCACAGAAATCGGAGCGAGGCCGCAGACGCCGTTGCCACGACGTGCAAATCGTGGGCACGTGGCGGAAATCTCGCGTCCCCCCAATTAGGCACGGATCTTGGCGCGTGGGGATAAATACCCCAAAGGGCACATCGATGCACTTCTTCTCATTCGCACACCCACCGTGGCCTCCTCACCTTCCCGAGCTCAACTCCTCCTCGAACTCAACTCCGGCGAGCACGAGCGCGCCTCTCCCCAAATGGCGAGCACTCAGCAGGATGCGGCGGCGACGGCGGCACTGGCTGCGGCTTCAGCGACCCCCGCCGGATCTGGATCTGTCCCAGCGGCGGCGGCGGTGCCCGCAGGCGCATCGATGACCTCTCCCGCGGCCACCGTGGCCACGGGCGGGGTTTCTACTTCTTCCCCAGCTCCGGCGGCGCCTGCAACCGCCGCTCCAACCTTTCCCCTCCCATCCCTCGCGGCGACCAGCTCAGAGGGCGGCGGAATCTGCCGCCGACGAGGATGACGACGTCGAGGAAGAGGAAGAGGCTGGAGACCTGGGTTCCAGGTACTGGCTGCCGTCAGTTATGACGTCAGCATATCTGAAGGAGCTGGAGGAAGGCGGATACATTCCGCCAAAGACGGAATGCTCCTGGAGGGTTCCAGGCGACGAGGCGGTGCCTGACCCCCAAGACGGCGAGCGTGTCATGTTGGCGTCGCATAGCCTTCGCGGTATGTCTCTGCCGCTTTCCGCCTTCTTCTTGGCGGTGCTTAGTTTTTATGGGCTGCAGCCACACAACATAGCGCCCAATAGTATTCTAGTGCTAGCCGGCTTCCAGGCTTTGTGCGAAGGGTACTTAGGCATAGCTGCGTCCATAGAGCTGTTTAAGTACTGCTTCCTGTGCCGCCGGCAAACCATACCAGGCGGCCACCTAGCAACCTGCGGTAGTGTCGTTCAACTGCCGCCAACCCGACTGGTACCCAAAATACCATACATCGAGTCGGTGAAGCACTGGACCAGCACTTTCTTCTACTGCAAGGACATCCCGACACCTGGCAGCACACAAGGGATGCCAGCCTTCGTCAACGGTCCGCCAACCCACAAGGCTGCTGGACGGCAAAGGTGCCGCTCAGCAGCTTGCCGGCGGAACTTCGAGTTGCCGTTAGGCGGATCGAGTTCTTGACGAAGACGATGTTGGCTCCACGACTTGACGGAGTTGACACCGTCATTGCTGGGTGTCGAGGAAGATTATGCCACTCCGCCATCGCCCACTGAAGATGTGCGAGTACAAGGCGGACGACGCCGGCAACAGCACCCTTGATCAGGATGCCTTAGAATACCGGCTTAGAGAGCTTATCAAGCCTCTGTCGGTGAAGGCGGCTGAAGGCGTCGCCATGTTCACCCATGACAACCCAGCCCCAGCGGTAAGTCAAAGCTACTTTGTTATTTCACTAACATCCTTGCCCACTAGGTACTGATTAATATTGTCTTGTTTCCTTTTCAGCTGCAAACCTTGGGAGAGGACGAGTTGGCTCCAAACTGGTACGACAGGTGCCAGCAAATCGAAGAAGCGCAAGCTGAGCTCCTCCACCAAGGATTTGGAGAAGAGGAAGAAGGCGGCCACCTCTGTCGATGCAGAGGATGAGACCGTGGGGAATGTCCCTTCAAAGGTAAGCAAACTTTGGCTTTCCCTGACTTAGCTATTTTGATATATGTGCTGACAAACTTGCATGTTTCTGCTTACAGAGGCAAGCCTGCCATGCCCAAGCTCCGCTCCAACTTGAAGATTGCTGCCGGCAGGGGCAAGCCACCACGTTCTTCTCCAGCTGCGCCGACAACGCCCACAGTTGGCGTTCCCGTGGTTGTATGCCAGGGAACGTACACAGCTGCCGGTACCGCAGAGGCGGCTACAGAGAAGATGGCGGGCAAGAAATCAGTTGCCGGCATCACTTTTTCCAAGACGGCTGAAGCTTCGGCTAGTGATGCCGCTCGATTTATTGCCATGAAGCAGGAGATGGATGACCAGATGGCGGCCGAACAAGGCGGATCGTCCTCCCATCCTGGCTCCCAATCTGGCAAAGGGTTGCAAGACCCCCGGCAAACACTGAAGACCATGCGTGACGGTACCCGCAACTGGTACGCACATGGACGAACTCCACGACACCCTGCACGGACAACTTGAGGTAAAATAGCCTATGGTCCCAGCCCCCGAGCACTTTGGCGGCTAAAAATTTAGCCGGCAAAGTGGTCTCGTTGACTAAATAGTGCTAACCATAATGTTGTTTTCGTGCATGCAGGCCGTTCTTGCTTCCAATCTTGAGCTATTTCGTGCTCAAGAGATGAAGAAGAAGGAATGCCAGGAACTGCAGCAGGACGTGGAGTTGAAGAACGCCCAAATTGCGAGCTTGGAAGAAGCTCGCAAGAAGGATGAAGGTGACAAAGCTTTCTTTGCCTTCTTTTCGTCCGACTTCTTTTCCTTTTCCGACAAGTATTTTAGTCGTCTTTTCTTTTTATTTGTAGAATTACTAAACACTGCGCAAGATATTCTCAAGAACTCCACTGACATGCAAGCTTTGATGAACGAAGCTGCAGATCTTGCCGGGCTGGTGACCAAACTGAAGGCGGATCACGCCAAGGAGCTGGATGAGCGTGCGTTGGCCATGCTGCCGAAGTTAGCAAGTTGACTGGACAACTTGAGGCCATGAGCAACAACCTTGACCAGGTGAACAAGAACGCCAAGGAGCAGCAGGACCAACTGTCAAAGGCGGTCCAGCTAGCCAAGAAACGCTTGAGAACCATCTGGATGAGGTCAACGCCATCCACGACCATGTCTTGGGTATGCCTCCAATCCTTCATTTTGTCACCTTGCTTTCTTGAAACTTGAAGCTGCAGTGTGTAACTTTGTGTTTGTGCAGTGCCGGCTAGCTTGGGAGATGACCTGGCTACAACGCCGCGCCTTGCCGAATCTTGAAAGTTGGCGAAATCGTCAACCAGATTGTCGGCGCAGGCAAAGCATTTGCCGCCAAGTTCTACCCTGGGGAAGACGGCGATCCCGTCATCTTCGATGCTCTGCCGGACCTGCTGGAGAAGGCGGCAGCGAACACGACACACACTACGCTCAGCAGCACGAGGCGGCGCCAAGTTGGCATTGGCGATGACGGCGGCGTGGTACCCGGAGGCTGATATTCATCAAGTCACCGAGTACTTCCCCACCGAAGACGAAAACAACCAAGCCATCGTGATGCAGGACGTGCTGCGGTCTGTTCGCGGCTATGCGACCCGGGTTGCCAACATGGTTGACATCCGCAAGTTCTACAAGGAACACCCGGACCCGCATGTTGCCGTAGCTGATCCCTCCTTGGCGGATCCTGAAGCTTCCCGAGGCGAAGAAGGCGAAGCCGGAGCCGACGAAAGCGCAGCCCCAAGGATGGCGGAGCCAGCCCCAAGAATGCCGGCGTCAGCCCCCAGGATCTCTCCACCAGCTCTACCAAGGCGGCAATCCCTTAGACTCCTCCTGCAAAGGCAGCACAAAACACTGCGTTAATCTGTTAACGCATAAAACTTTATTTTGGGTTGTAAATATTTATGGGCCAACTTTTATGCTACACTTGGCGGTAGGCTTACTTAAGTGGCCCGCCTTAATATGTATCTCGCCTGCATGTTTAGCTTTTTCATATGTTGGCGGAACCTCATCTTAGTTACTTTAGCTGAGCCAACCAGGTGCAATACCAACTAATTTAGACTCAGAGACCAAAGCCAGCATGTTGGTGCCAACGACATACTACTAGGCGACCCACACACAAACAGACAGATAAGCATATTAGGCGGTGCAAAGATTGTTTGCGTTTTTAGCCGGCAGACGGCAAATGTCAAAAAGTTTGGACCTTAGCACGGAGCAAAACTTATTTTGTTTGGTAACTTTTATGACAACAGATATATGATTGCGAGAAAAGACAAAAGATGGCATGATCCCAAAACTGAATGAGCAAACCACAGACTTTTATTTCATAATCATATAGTACTTATTACAATGTGGAAATTGCTAAGTGTAAAAAGGACGTAGCTGCTCAATGTTCCAGGGTCGCTTGGTTTCTTCGTACTTGTCGTCAACCTTCCTTTTGCGCTTGCGACCTCGCTTCTTCTTGTATCCGTCACGTGCATCGACCAAGTAATAAGAACCATTGAGCAACACCTTACTGACCACAAAAGGTCCTTCCCAAGGCGGGGATAACTTATGCAAGCCCTTTCTATCTTGGATTAGGCGGAGAACCAGGTCACCACTCTAAAACTTCGTTGCCTCACCCTTCTGCTGTGATAACGCCTCAAACTTTGCTGATAGATGGCGGATCGCGCAAGGGCAACATCTCGTTCTTCATCAAGTAGGTCAAGGCCATCCTGTCTTGCATCTTCTGCGTCTTCCTGGACGTAGGCTTGGATTCTGGGAGAATCGTACATCATGTCGGTTGGCAACACTGCTTCTGCGCCATAGACTAAGAAGAAAGGAGTAAACTTGGTTGATCTGTTTGGAGTTGTGCGTAAACTCCAAAGGACAGACTGCAATTCATCCACCCAAGCCCCAGCCGCTCTGTGCAATGGTACTTCGAGACGTGGTTTGATCTCCCTAATGAACTTGGCTTCTTGCAACTTGATGATCTCCTTCCCTATTGCTGTCCGCTTCTTCTCACCGTAGCGCCTTATACCTTGCTTCACTGGTTTGGCTCCTTCGTAGACGTTAAGAGAGTGCTCGGCAAGTTCCCTCGGGACACCTGGCATGTCAGCTGATGACCATGCAAAGATGTCCTGATTCTCACGGAGGAACCTGACGAGCGCGCTTTCCTATTTGTCGTCCAAGCCAGCCCCTATGGTGACTTGCTTGGAGCTGTCACCTGGGACCAGATCCGCCTTCTTTGTGTCTTCGGACGCCTTGAACGTGTTCTTTTGCTCAGCGGTCTTTACATGCTCCGGCAACTGTGATGTATCGAGCTCTTTCTTCAACATGGCTAACTCCTCTGCGTGGAGGACTGCCTCAGCGAAGGCGGCATTGCCACGCTCACACTCCTTTGCTTTCTTGAAGTTGCCACTGATGGTAATTGTACCATTGGGTCCCGGCATCTTCAGCTTGCTGTATATGTAACACGGGCGAGCCATGAATTTGGCGAAAGCTGGCCGTCCAAAAATGGCGTGGTAGGCACTTTTGAAGGGGACTACTTCGAACCTGAGATACTCCGAGCGGTAGTTTGTCTCGGCCCAAAAGTAACCTCCAATCTGATGCTTCCCATTGACTTGGCTTGCTTTCCCGGAACAATGCCATGAAACTTGACCTTGCTATAGTCAAGCTGGCTTTCCGACAAGTTCATGCGCTTCAGTGTCCGCGTAGATGATGTTGAGGCTGCTGCCGCCATCCATCAACACCTTGGTGAGCCTGAAGTTATCGACAATTGGGTCGACGACAAGGGCGTATTTGCCGGGGTGAGGAACGTGATCTGGATGATCATCTCTATCCCAAGTTATTGGCTCCTCTGACCAGTCTAGGTACTGGGGAACGTCTGGTACTGTGGCGTTTAGCTCGCGCATCTCCGCATTTTCTTCTTTTGCCGAAGGAGTGCCCAGGAAGCACACCAATTGGCCATGTACCTTGGGATATTTCCTTTCTTTGCGCATCAGCTTGGGTTCCTCATCCTCGGACATGGACACAGCCCCATCATCGTCTTCCTTCTTTGTCTTCTCAGCCTTTTTGCTCTTTTTTGATTTCCAGCCAACCTCGGGGTCCTTCTTGAAGTCCTCCATGAACCGGCATTCCCCTAATGTGTGGTTGACTTTGCCTAAGGACGCGTGGATTGGGCAGGGCAAGGCTTTCGCCTGATCGTATGTCAGGCGCTGCTTGCTGGAGCCGCCATCTTTACCCTTTCCTTTCCACTTGCGGTTGCCGCCTTTGCCTTCGAAGGCGGCGCAACCTCGTTTGACGGTCCGGCTTTGTCATCCTGGGGAGCCTTGCGTTTGTGACTTGCTCGCCTGTTTGGCGCCATATCATGTGCGCCATCTCCATCGCGTGCATCATCATCCGCCTGTGCGTACATGGCTGCTACTTCGAGCATGACTCCGAGATCCTTGACTTGCATGCGTACGAGCTTATGTCTGAGACTTGAGCCCTTCAGGAGGCCCGTGGTGAAGGCATGGATTGCTTGATTGTCGTCTACGTTCTCGCAGCTTGCCTTTGTTTGAATCCACCTTGCCAAGAAGCTTGTAGCTGTTTCATCTGGCTTTTGCACGCAACGAACCAAATCTGTGTATGTATTGGGTCGCTTGTACGTGCCTTGGAAGTGCTGCGTGAACACCTTTTCCATGTCATGCCAGCTATGAATGCTTTCTCCGGCAAGTTTTCGATCCAGCTTCGGGCTGTCCCCTCCAGCATGAGGGGAAGGAAGCGTGCGCGACGAGGCCATTGCCTCCGGCAATTTCAACTGCCAGCGCGTAGTCCGACAACCATGAGTTTGGCTTGTCCGCTCCATTGTACCTTTGATGAGTTTTTGACACTGATGTCATGTCTCTGGGTACTTGAACGTTGCGGATGGCTGGGCCAAAGCACTCAGGTCCTAGATAGGCATCTGCTTTCCAGCCTTGATGTCATTGAGACGATGTCTCGCGTCTTGCGGACTGAGCTGTTTGCCAGATCTATCAGCATGGGCTCGTCCTGCGCTGCCCGGCTGTGCCTAGGCTCATTGTTGTGTCCCCGGCTTCCGCCTTCGTGCCTGGGCACTGGTGGTGGGGACTGTGTGCGGTCCCTGCTTCTTCTTGGCGGCGGGGCATCGTCGCGGTTGCCGCCACTCCTTGGCGGCTGCTTGCTGCCCCTGCTTCCGCCTTCATCCCGCCTAGGCGGGGAGGTGAGGCCTTGCGCCTGTTGCCGGTCCTGGATGCCTCATCACGCTGCCTTTGGGAGGTGGTGATTTGCGTGGGTCTTTCTCCTTGTCCTTCCCTTTTCCGTGGCTACTGGAGCCGGATGGATCTTCTGGGTTGCCACCGGCCGCAGCTTTGCAAGCGTTGGATTTTGATTCCAACTTTCCTCCCCTTGCGTCCGCCATGTCGGCGCGAGAATCAGCACGGGCCTGCTGCTCTAGAGCTTTGTGAGCAAGGATCGATGCGTAGTAGATCTTCTCGTCCTTGTCATAGTCATCATTGTTGAGGATGTCCAAGGCGGCTGCAGTGTTGAGGACAGGTGTTGCGAGGATGACGTCCCCGTTCTTGTCCTTACGCTGCGGCGCTGTAGCCCACTCGAAACCAAGCTTTTGGGCAGGGGATTTGAAGGTGTCATGATCCCTGCCTTTCCTACCTCTCTTCTCCGCCACTTGTCCTGCCGGCTTGGGCAATGGGGTGGTGGTGAAAAGATTACGCTTGGGGTCGCACTTGGCAGTTATCTTGGCGTTTTCCTCCTTGGCTTCGTCGAGGAGGCTCTGGACCTCTGCTTGCTTGCTTTTGAGGTACTCAGTTTGCTCCACCAAGGTGTTCCGAAGTTTCTCCAAATCAGCCGGATTGGTTTTGTCGTTTACCGGCGTGTGAAGAACTTCCGCCAGAGCCGCCATGCTTCCTATCTTGCTGGGCTCGCCCTTCTCCAGATTTTCTTCTTTGGAGCCCCAGGAGGCTCTGGAAACTGTGGATCGGTTGCCGGGGTCCCCAGGTTGGCGGCGTCAGTTGCCGCCTTCTCTGAAGCTGCGCCGGTGACATCCGCCACAAAAACCTGCTGCATGTTGACGGAAGAGCCCGTAGCCGCCTCAGATGGCGGAGGATCAGGTGTAATAAAACACTGCTTGACCCGTTGCTCGAACATGCTGGCAGAATCTTCTTCGGAATCAGAATCTACGTTGACGTGAACGGTAGATCTGGATCCGGCATCCGACATCGCATCATCCTGAGTGCAGGAAGAATAGATTCGGGATCTTGACTGTTGGGCTGGGAGTCTGATCCCAGTCCCGTCATGCCGACAAAGTGTAGATCTGAATCTGCGGACTCCTCAGAGGAGGCAAACTCAGATCCGTCTTGATTGTAGGGCGGGTGGGATGGCGAATAAATTCGCGGCAACCCATACGCCTCAGAAGTGTAGCCGATGAACACATCGACGCCGCCAAACGGCACAACTCCGCATCCGACAATGTAGTCGTCTGCGGGGATGTAGGACTCGTCGCAGCTGATGTAGTGGTTGTCGCCGTAGCGAACAGCGCGGCCGACGGCGATTGTTTCGCCGATGCCGCCAAGAGTTCCCGCCTGGAACGTGACGCCTGACGCCTTAGGCCCCACGGTGGGCGCCAACTGTCGTCGTATCGGCATCTTGGATAGGAGACGGGGTCCTGCTAGCCGAGGGTGAACGTAGGGCAAGAAGGTGGACGTCGTCAAGGTCGGGATTGTACACGGCGGTTTACCCAGCTTCAGGCACCACGGCGGTGGCGGTGCCCTACGTGCTGCTATAACTCACTATAAGGCAATATCGCCGTGAACAGGTTACAATGAGTTGGTTGTGTTGAATCGTGCCCTAAAGGCGTCCCGAGGTCCAGCTTATATAGGCGGCTGGACCTAGGGTTACAAGGTGATTACGTATCCAGCAAGTATACGGAGTCCTAAACCTAGCCGGCAAGTATGCCGCCTTCCGTCTTGGTCTTGGTGGCTTCATGGGCTTCAGTCTTGGGCCTCCTCCTTGCCGGCATCCGCCTTCCTTGGTCGTCAGCTATCTGGGCCGCCCGGTAGGCAAAGCCTTCACCACCACTGCGGGCCACCCTGGACTAGCCGGAGTGATCCATGCCGGTGATACCCCTAGGTATATCCCCAACAAAAATCGTGCAATTGCACTCCATAAACGTGCATCAGTGCACGAAGAAAGTTATGAACAGGGAAGGAGAAGCCCCTGTTCACAAAATCTACAAAACAGACCCGCTCATTGGGGCCTGGGCGCGGGATTACCTCGGCGCCGGGGATGCGAACCTGCGACGCGCCCGCTGGAATCAGCCCGTCGTTCCGTAGGCCGGTGAGCATCCTCTTGCTGCAGGTGGTCTTGGTCCACGAGCCCTTGTCCCTCTTCAAGCCGCTGGCAGCGGCTCCAGCGGCGCTGTCTGCCGACGCTTTCGCGGCGCTCCTGCCCTTCCGGGTCGCGGGTTTCGTCATTGTGATGGATGGTGGCAAAACCTTGGCTGTTGGGCTATGGCGATGCGCTAGGAGGAAGAAGAAGCAGCGGCGGCGGAGAACTAATGGCAAGTAAAAACATTATTTACTCCGCCGCACCCTTTAACCTCAAAGCAAAAGAATCCGCACCGTTGATGCGAGATCGTGGGCAAAGTAGCAAATCCAGCCGTACACGTGGCAGCAATGGAGAGCAACCGTCGCCGGCCACTCCGCCCACTACGCACGGGAATCTAGGAACCGTCATCATAGTCCCGGAGAAATCGTGCCTGAACGGTCAAATCCAGTCCAAACGGCTGCATCGTGGGCCCACAGACGTGTCATGTCCCATCTATCACAGCATAACGCACGCCACCGCGTGTCAGGCAGCGCAGTCGCCAAAAACGTCATCCCTGACATCATTGCACGCCCTATTCGGAAAACAATTCGAGTCCGCCCGACACAGATTGATCAATCGACTGCCTTGCTTGGTTCGGGTGTGAAAGAGCAATATTAAGGCAAATTTGGTCACTCGACTGTTCCTTCGACTAAGGCATATTACTCCCATCGGAGCGTATCAAAAAATTTCTTTGACTAAGCATATATGAGATAAAAAGATTTGAGATTATTCTCCATTGCAAGCAATAAAGCACAATCTCGGGGCTACTCCCATCGGGAGCGCTGTCGCGCACCCGATAGAATAACGACAAAGTGTCAGTCGACAAAAAGCTCGACTCGGTTCATATACAAAATCATACTCGAAACATTCCCGAGTTGCGTCCGCCGCAAATGCCTCGGATGCTGCACGCATAGTGCAAAGGTAAGACCCGCCGAACTTTCGAGCTGGGCTAAGGACCATTCCAGCAACGTCAATCCTTATACTTTCCGTGTCAGCAGACATGATGAAAAATCCCGACGGACGCGTTGGGTAAATTTCAAAGTTATACTGCAGATCGATTCAGTAAGACCTCCGCGGCCTAGTCGAGTCTGACCAGTCTGTTCCAGATTCGAGTCCGGAGACTCGAGTTTGATTGAAAGCTAGTAAGGTTTTACCCGAATGTGTAGTTAACCGGTCCCGATCTG
Organism: Poa pratensis; assembly: GCA_947311845.1. NCBI lineage: Eukaryota > Viridiplantae > Streptophyta > Magnoliopsida > Poales > Poaceae > Poa > Poa pratensis. The sequence continues at coordinate 22,779,259 of CAMZMU010000070.1, read as the reverse complement.
TCGAGTGTACCGGGCCTACTAAGCTATTAACCCTTGATTATCATAAGCAAAAACCAAAGTCGATGCAATACTCGACATAGCCAACATGTGCAATTCATACAGGAATTCCAATTACAACATACAGGTACAAAGCATATGACGTGCACTTACGAATGAGTCCATGCCCGATTCTTCGATTCAGACAAGTACTCGGGGGCTACTGACAAGGATATATATCTCGGGTACCTTACCATAAGGGTACCTGGTGCACGTGTCGACTAAGGCCCAATTATCGAGAGCCTACATGAAGCCCATGACGAAAGGCCCAACAAGATGGAGTACCATCCAAGATTAGACATAGACATAGTCGGTTTATACTTTCCTTATATGTAAACAGGGTCGGTTACGGACTCCCGAGACCCAGCCTCTTATATAAAGGCTGGGAGGGCCGCCGATCCTGAACAAGCCATACTCGAACCACCAAAAGCCCTAGCGAGATCGACATCTAGCCGGAGCTCCCCTTGTAACCGCATAATCTCACACAATCAATACCAGACAAGCAGGAAGTAGGGTCTTTACCTCCACCCGAGGGGCCTGAACCTGGGTAAATCTTTGCCTCTGCTTGTCAGCCGACGAAACTACCAGTACTACCACGTTCTCTCCCCATAATCTCAACCCTAGGTCCTAACCATGAGATTTGATGAGTTAACCCCTCGTGAGGCGCCAACTGTCGTGGGGTTGTCACGGCAGATGTTACCAGGGGTAACTTAGGTTTGGGGTCATTGCAGCTCTGGTGTACAGAAGATTGTCTCGCTCCACGGAACACACGATTTACCCAGGTTCAGCCTCTCCATAGGAGATAAGGACCTACTTCCTGCTTGCTTGTATTGATATATGGATCTTGTAACCCGGGGAACACAAGTCGCCGGGTTGCAAGTCTAGGGTTACAAGGGTGTCTCGATATCTCTCTCTCTCTCTACTTGGGGATTCTGTAGTGCTTATCGATCTATGACCTAGGAGCCGGTTTATAAAGACCACCGGGTCTCTTGGTCGCATACAAGGTAAAGCCGGGTCTCACCCAGACTCGGAGTCCTACTCTAACTCTTCTAGTCTTTCGTGCCCTCCAAGTCTTGGACTCCACGACGCGTACTGCCTCCGGGTCTTCCAGAACCTTCCTTGCGTAGGCCGGGTTACCGACAAGCTCACCGTCCCATCAGTGAAACCCGGCCCATGATGATGTTTGCTCACCCCGCCAGACTTTCTTCCTGCTGGGTCATGTTTTCCTCTTCATGGGCCTACCGGGTTACGTTCTCCCCAACAGAGCCCGCCTCTCTCCACCGGAGCAGCAGACAAATCGAAGAGGACGAGCTCGCTGGAGGGCATGCGCCAGTGGGCGGAGGAACTGGGAGAGGATGGTGGAGACTGGAGAGAAGAGAGGGACGACATGCGGCGGTGCGGGCGGGGCGGCCGTGCAGGGGGAGGTGCTAGGTCGGGGGCGAGCGAGATGCGGTGCTGCGGCTGGGAGTGGGGACTGCGAGGGGAAGGGATTAGGGTTTTCTGCTGTATATATACATGCCTCTCACTCTCTCTAGTATTCTGACCCCACATGTCATATGATCTAGCGGGTACCGGGTATATCGGGTATGGATAGTGGTGTTCCAGACCCGCCCCCGCTTTAACCGCTGGGTATTGTTTTTACACTGATAAGATCCCCACGGGGATCAAATCTCCTCCATAACCATCCCCTAATAGGTGAATTAACCACCGGGGATCAGGCAATGGTTAACCGTTGCCACATGGAGCTAGGGCGCCCATGCGCAATCTGGCCCGTCGGCTTCTGTCGTCCGATGGCCAGGATTTATCTCTCGCTCCCTCTTCTTACATAAACGTAGGGAGTACTGTTGCAGTTCATGTTATAGGCGCCGTATATACTAATAACTTGTCCTCTACCGAACATGGATTTTTACCATGCGCTAGGGCGCACATGCACAATCTGGGCTGTTGGATTTAGCCGTTCGACGCCAGGATTTAGTGTTGAAAAATGCGTTGGGTCAACACTAAATCCTGACCGTCGGACGGCTGAATCCAACAGGCCAGATTGCACATGGACGCCCTAGCAGATTAATCGATTGCAGCGTTCAATTTTTTTTTTTTTAGAATATCGCAGCGTTCAACTCGCTCCGCTATGTCAGAGTGTGGGCTGCAAGCCCATTCGAAGCAGATGGAGCACGTTTGGGCAGTGACAAGCCAATCAAGCCTACCAGCAACTTTATAATGATGGGCTCTGAATCCATTAATGCAACGTAAGGTTTTCTGGGCCGATCTGAAATAGAGCGACTGCTCACATTCACCAAATTAAATATTAGAGAGGAGAGAAAGATGAGGAGTTAATAGCATAAAAGTACCACTTTTCAAGCCAAATTAAATATTCGGTAGCACTTTTGGTTTGGAGACAAAATACCGCCACAAATTTTAAGTGTTTTGCCAAAAATGCTAAAAGCGAATTGAATCTGAATTGACACATTTCTGACTAAGGATGGCAATTTTAACCGTGGGTACCGGTATTCGCGGGTATCCGCCCCGTATGGGTAGGGTATGGGTACGTTTTTGTACCCATGGGCAGTACCCATACCCTACCCGTTAAATCATGGGTAGGGCATGGGTATCATCCTTTACCCGTGGGTATACCCGTACCCTACCCGTTTGTACTGACATGTGGGACCAGTGGAGCTCCACGGAGCCCATGACTCAAACGTTACCACGACTCCACTACCGAAGGGTCAGTCAAAGCGTCAAAGCTGCAATTACTCCCGTAATCCCCTCGTCTCCCCCCAATTCTTCAATTAAGGAGATCAAATTCCCAGCGATGAGGGCCTTTCCATTGCCCATTGATCGATTCTCTATTTTATCTCTCTCTCTCAGTCAGCCCGTCTCCCTCCCGAGTCTCAACCAAATCGCGCCGCTGGCCGCTGCCAACTCCCCCGGCCTCCCCTGTAGATCATTTAGCCATAAGGAAATGGGGGCAGAGTGACATTGAGCTGATCCAAAAAATGTCTGATGAAATGAAGGATAAGTTTGAGAAGTATTGGAAAGATATCCATGGTCTTATGTCTGTTGCAACAGTTCTTGATCCAAGGTATAAACTTCATATTCTCAATGCTCTTTATGGTCCCCTGTATGGACGAGAGCATGCAGCCACAGAAATAGAGAAGGTGAAGAAATTATTGATTCAATTGGTGAAGCAATATAAAGATGAAGGTGAAGGTGAGGATACATGGGATGCTTCTAAGGTGTGCTCGACTCTTTCCCCTCCCGTCTCTCTCCCGTGAACAGTGCTCCTGAGAGGCGGAGGAAAAGGCGACTCGCTCCCCTGCTCCGCCGACGGCCGGATCGCTGGTCGCCTCCCTCTCCGGCTGCCCTTGTGGCGCCGGACGGGTGGAGGGGCCGTCGATCTGTGCCTGAGGCTTGTAAATAGTAGGGTTAGGGTCCCCATCGGCGCTGGCTGGGTGGTGGTGGCGGCGGCGATGTGGTGTCGGGTTGCCGGAGCTTCTTCCCCACTGCGGCGAGGCCCTCCGGGGTGGATCCGCGAAGCTGCTGGTGTTTGGTGCCCACAGATCCGTCGATCTGTTGGGAGTTGGTGCTCTGGGCGAGGTCACCGTGGCGTTGGTGGTGGCCTCTCCGTTGAGCTTTTGTTCCCCGTCCTCGTCTTCGCCGCGGTAAGGTGGTTCCTGGCCTTGCTGTGGAGGCGCTGGGGATGCGGTGGGAAGCGGGTGCCCGGCGCCGGTCTTCCTTTCCGCCTGTACAGGAGGTTCTTCACCAGGATACTGGAGTTCGTCGCCGTCTTCTTCCTCGCCTTGCTCTCTCCTTCTCTGGCCGGCCGTGGTGGCGAGGGGGGAAGGGCTGATCAAGGTGGGCTACCGGTGGCGCCTCCGGCAAGTCGAGCTCGTGCTCTGCGCAGGGTGTGGTGGCTGGATGGTGGTTGCGGCGAGGAGGCATCTTGGCCGTGTTCTTTCAAAGCTCTTCGGTCCCGTCGCTTGCGGCGGGCGGCTGATGCGGTCTTCTTCTCCATGAGTGAGGTGCGTCTCTCCCCGTGGGTGGTGGTGGTCTGGGTTCTTCATCTCCGGCTTCGGTGGGCGTTGAAGATCTTCTCCAGGCGCTGCGGTGGTTCAGCTTTGGCTTCTTCGGTCGTTGCTGTTGTGCAGTGTTCGTCGACTTGTACTGCTGCGTTTTTCCAGTTCTTTCTCTTGTAATTTCTGTTGAATTCGCAGTGGTGTATCCTTTCAAAAAAAAAAAAAAAAACATGGGATGCTTCTGTTGCTGAACAAATTGGAGAAGAAGATGAAGCCATGAAACTCTATGATCTGTATTTGTCTAGCCGCCCAACTGTCCCTTCTTCATCAATCCATACAGAATTGGACCTCTATTTAGAAGAAGCCTGTCTACCTAGAACACAAGAATTGGATATCATCAATTGGTGGAAGGTTAGCGGCTCGAGGTTTCCTACCTTGCAAAAACTTGCTCGTGATATATTGCCTATTCCCATCACATCTGTGGCTTCTGAATGTGCGTTCAACACTAGTGGAAGGGTACTCAGTGCACATCGTAGTAGACTGACTCCCAATGTGGCTGAAGCTCTCATGTGCATGCAAGCTTGGTCTCGTGCAGATCTGTTGGGTAGTATTCTTGTTTCACTTGCACTTGTTTTTTTACTTTGCAAATAACTTGCCATTTACATACTAATGTTGGTTATTTCATCAGGTGGTTGGGATTCTACACTCTTTGCTACATTTCAGAGTGTTCTAGAGGATGAAGAAGAAGAGATGGTAAAATACTTAAATGCTCTGTGATCTTAAATTATTGGATTATAGTCGAATAATTTACTCATATGTTGTATCATCTTATGTGCAGGATGAATCAACTTCAATCATCACCCAAGAGTGAAGATACTGCTGCTGTTTGTGCTGGTTTTGTGTCTATTTTGGAAGCTGATGGGCTGCTAGTTGCCGTACCTGCTGTTTGTGCTAGCTGCCGTTTGTGTTGGCTGATTGCCTGGTGCTCCTGATGTTTATTATTCGCGACATGTCGTATTTAATTTTGTCAAGTGTGCCGTGAGCTTTTACAAAACAATGTTATTTTGTCCTGTGACTCTTCTATTCTTGTTAACTTATCAGTTATGAGTATGAGATCGAGACTTTTACATTTCAGTATATCTGTTATTTGTGTTAAAATAATTGTTTTTTTTTTCAAATGTGCTATGAGGAACATAAACTTTTGTACTATTTGATTTTACCCGTTGAGTACCCGATGGGTATGGGTACCCGCCGGGTATGGGCATGGGTAAAGTTTTATACCCGTGGGTACGGGTATGGGTAGAGTTTTCCACCCGTTGACTATACGGGTATGGGTATGGTATTGCTCTACCCGCCCCATACCCTACCCATTGCCATCCTTATTTCTGACGAGGAGCCAGCCAAGAAATGAGGTGGCACCGAAGGTCAGGTCGTCTGGACACGGCCGTTACGGGCCAACTGTTATGTCGCGTGGACATAACCGTGTCTCGGCCCACAACTGTGTTGACCGAGATGACAATCCACATAGTATTCAGCACCGTTAGGTCCATCCAAAGGTCCGTCAACTAAACTCCACCATTGTCGTAGTCCGTGACGAGTAGAGCTTCGACCTGCACCCCACTAACCTCTGTCTTCAGTCGCCGTCCTTAGCTCTGCCTCTCCGCCTCGCAGCTTGAACAAAGGCTACGGTTGAACATGAAACCTGTCGCAGGTTCTCGGATCAACAAGCTGATCGAGTTCATGGATATGGGGCGGGGCAACAGAGTAATATGAAAAATGTTCTTGCATGTTTCCGGTTTAATTACTCCTACTGCACTAATATGGAAGAACATACACTTTGGCCACTAAACTTGTACAAGCAAAAACAACTCCTTGATTTTTGCATCATTATCCGTTAGAGAACCTGCATGTGGTAGGATGGTTAATTAGGAGGGTTGTTATACCCCCCAACCCACTAGCGTTCAGACCCCAGGTTTGACACTGGTGTTTCTCATTTAGGCAGAATATTCTTCAGTGAGAGGCGACGTTCCCGTCGACAGCGAGGTGCCTGTTATGACTTCGTCAATCTCAAGACTCGACCCGCCGGCTCAGTCTTTTGGAGGTGATCATAGGGGGTAGGGTGTGCGTGTGTGTTCACAGGGATGAGTGTGCACACGTGTATGTGAGCGCCTGCGTTTGTACTATGTTTCGCAAAAAAAAGATCATTATCCGTCGCATAAAAATCGTGCATATAATTAGTAGGGTTGTAGATTGGCCTTTTTTCTCATCAAACAAAGCTGTTGGCTTTATGCAGGCCAAAGACAAGTTCAACTCAACATCCTATCCGAGCACTGCAACATGTTATAGTCATCAAGAAGTGCGCTCCTACTTTTCATCAAGCTTACTAACCTCTCAGCAACCATCATGGATGCTTCTTCCCGTTCCACGCAATGTCGCCACCACCATCTCCTCCTCACCGGCGCCAACGAGCACGACACTTGTAGTCATAATAGTAATTCTCCTACGCACTAGGGGTCGTCGTGGTCATGGTTGGTGTCGAGGTGCCACACATGATGCCGCGGGCGCAGGGACGCGCCATGTAGTCGTGGGCGCAAGGATGCGCTGGTGACGAAGACGGCACTAGTACAGAACGACACATCGGAAACGGGCCAAAAACCCCTTCGGCAACGGAGAAAGGGTCCGTGTCCCCGCCTCTGTCACTGATGTGAAGCCTCACAATGGCAACGGAGGAGATAAACCGTTTCTGATGTATTTAACATTAGACACGGAGTTTTGCTAATAACCGTTTCTAATAAGGGTTACAGGAAAACAAAAAAAAACACGGTGACGGGCTGTGCCGTCGATGGAGCCCCGCTCCATGCGACTAGACGGCCGCCCGGTCGTCACCGTATTCCTGTACGCCCTGCTTTACAAAAGTTCATCAGTGCGCGTGGCTGGAGCTCTGCTCCTATGTCTTCACGGCCGCCAGATGAACATTTAATGTCTTTCCTGCTGCGCAAAATGTACTGCTCCTGGTGACGGCACCGTGTATGGAGCCCCGCTCCTAGATCTTCACGGCAGCAGCATCGTCACCAAGCATCCACCAAGCCCTTGAAACAACGAATATTCTTTGTTAAAAACAGCAAACAAAGCTAATAAACAGAGCCAATAAGCAGTAAACAAAGCAAACCGAGCTAAATAAGTAGCTAACATAGCAAATACATAGCTGAACAGAGCTAACTAACAGAGCAAACCGAGCTAAATAAGTAGCTAACATAGCAAATACATAGCTAAACAAAACAAACCGAGCTAAATAAGTAGCTAACATAGCAAATACATAGCTGAACGGAGCTAACTAACAGAACAAACTGAGCTAAATAAGTAGCTAACATAGCAAATACATAGCTAAACAAAGCAAACCGAGCTAAATAAGTAGCTAACATAGCAAATACATAGCTGAACAGAGCTAACTAACAGAGCAAACCGAGCTAAATAAGTAGCTAACATAGCAAATACATAGCTAAACAAAGCAAACCGAGCTAAATAAGTAGCTAACATAGCAAATACATAGCTGAACAGAGCTAACTAACAGATCAAACTGAGCTAAATAAGTAGCTAACATAGCAAATACATAGCTAAACAAAGCAAACCGAGCTAAATAAGTAGCTAACATAGCAAATACATAGCTGAACAGAGCTAACTAACAAATCAAACTGAGCTAAATAAGTAGCTAACATAGCAAATACATAACTAAACAAAGCAAACCGAGCTAAATAAGTAGCTAACATAGCAAATACATAGCTGAACAGAGCTAACTAACAGAGCAAACCGAGCTAAATAAGTAGCTAACATAGCAAATACATAGCTAAACAAAGCAAACCGAGCTAAATAAGTAGCAAACATAGCAAATACATAGCTGAACAGAGCTAACTAACAGAGCAAACCGAGCAAAATAAGTAGCTAACAGAGCGGTCATTTACCTTAGGCGAGGCGGGGTCGCTTTCCGTCGCGGATTGCGTCCCAGGCGTCGGCGCCGGAGCCACTGCCAGAGGAGACGTCAGAGGAGACCTCATCCTGCTCGAACACCGGAGCGTCCTCCTCCTCCTCCTCCTCCTCATCCTCCTCCTCCGCCGCCGCTACCGCTGCCGCCGCCGCATCTGGCCCAGGGCCCTGGCCAGGGAGAAGAGAGCGGTCTATGGCCACCCGGAGCCACGTCTGGAACAACGCCTCCTCGGCGGCTTCTATCGCGTGCTCGGCGGCGGAGATGCGGATAGCTCTCTGCATCGCAGACGCCCGAATGACACCCTCGGCGCGCTCGCGCTCAAAGGAGGCGCGAGAGAGGAGGAGTCCGACCTCCAGATCCTCGTCCTCATCGTCCGAGGAGGACGATGAGGACGAGATCCGGGCGTCGGTGGCCGCCGCCGCCGTGGATCCGGATGGGATTTGACGGCTCAGAATGAACTCGCGACCGCAGTCGCCGGGGATCTCGCCCCAGTTGTAGGGAGATCCGGGCTGCGCCTCGGAGGGTGGGAGGAGGAAGATGCTCCATCCGGACTTCCGTCGGCGCCGGAGGGGTTCGCCATCGATGGGTGAAGTAGGAGGAGAGCGTGTGCGGCTAGGGTTAGGAACTGGGGAGAGTGAGACTGAGAGTGAGAGTGAGATACAGTACTGGAGTGGGAGATATTAATACCGGCACCGCTTAATGTGCCTTCACATGGGAAACGGAGATAGACCGATCTCCGTTTCTGATGTGGCAATATCAGCAACGGAGATATTCTTTCCTCCGTTGCCTATATATGAGCAACGGAGATCTTTTCAGCCTCCGTTACCATTGTGTCGGGCCCATCGACCGACTAGCGCGCGCGCACTTGCGGAAGCGCGCGGAGCTCATTTTTCCGTCGCCTAACTCTTGCCGTTGCCATAGAGGGGTATCCGATGTGTCGTTCTGTACTAGTGCGGGGAGTCGATCGAGGCAGCCGTCGAAGAGGGTTTAGATCTTGAAGACGATCTTGCGCAACCGCCATAGGCGAGGCGCCGCACCGGGTTTGCCAAGCCCGGGGACACGTCAGGGACGAAAGCAAGCGTTGATGTTGCCAGCACCAAGCGTGAGTAGACGGGACCAGTACAAACTTGTGCCATGTCGAAGAGGCTAGAATGGCGTAATATGTTTGATGTTGTATTGAGGCTCATGGGCGAGTATATATAGTGGTACAGACTTGGAGGGAAATAAGCCCCTCTTAGAGATAAGGTAGGAGATGGATTACAAATCCTATACTAGCAAATACATATACCGAATGTATCTCTAACATTATTTACTCCCACAGTGAGCAGGCTCAGGTGAATTTGTATTGTATAGTTGGATCGGTCGTCTGTACAACATGTTATCTTCCCCAATACTAGAGAGAATACTTCAGCAGCAGAACATGAATGCGGTGACCCAGCACACCACTGCATGTTGTAGTGTACAAGTCGTTGATGTAACACGCACGGAAGGACCTCTCCGCAAATATTACATCCCTCAGAGTAGTACAACAGAAACATAGCCGGTCCAAGGTAACACTATAGGATTACAACACTGTTCAATACAAAATCTCGAGACCCTCCTTTTATATTGAAGCAAGTCTCTTGCAAATGAAATACAGAAAGATCCAAATCGTAGTACTAAGCTGAATATCAGCTCTAACTCTAATTCCTGATCCACTACTGCTGTTATCACAGCCCTAATCTATTCCATCTGGAATATCTTTATCCAAGTTGTACTCCTTCTTCCAAAATGATGTTGTCTCCTCCATCGGCAGTGTTGTCGTTATATACACCTGGGCAAGGTGGTCGTCATCCTTCTGTCGGTGAAGTAGCTGTTGACTCCTTCAAGGTTCACCCGGTAGACTTGACTCCTAGTTGAAGATCTCCTCGACGTCTTGATGGGTAACTGGCAACTCCTTTGATGGCTCCAAAATCTAAGCAGGGGGTCAACGGGGAAAAGGGTGAGCAACTCGAGCGTTACTCAGCAAGTTCAAATACTATAGGCGATAAGGTGTTTTATGCACTAGCTACTGCCATGACCAACGGTCATAGGCATAATGCAAGTTTTGGAAAAGATTTCTTCAAAAGGTCAGGTTTTATTTCAGAAAACTATGCTCACAGTCTCCACGGGTTCATAGTCATCACTTGGGATGCCTTTCCCGCTGCGGTCTGTAGTTCCTTCCGGGAACACGGATGTGACAGTCACAGTTTCTTGTTGTTGACTCTGCAGAGCTGCGTAACTTTACCCATGAGAGAAACCCAGCCTTGTTGCCTTTCCGAGCGGCCAAACTCGTCCATACTTCCATGGTATGGGGCCAGGTGTGAGTCCAAAGCCAATCACCGCCCTCTCCGCACAACACATACCCGCCCATTTGTGGCGCGGCCGGTAACAAAGACCGCTATCCCGCCACCCCTCCCGAGCTTCTATTCCAGTCACCCCGTCAGGTGGGAAGGTCACGCGCTTCCACGCTGTTGGCCGCCGCAACGGACACAACCAGGTAATAGCCTGCCGAGGATATGTGAACGAGAGAAGATACGGCTGACTTTTACCGTCCATAGCAGATCTCATGGTAAACGCTTCAATACGGCGCAAGGATCACTGTGACATTGGTAATTAATCCTAGGTATATACTTTCCCGTACAATGGAACCTCCACCACAACATCAATCCGTGGTTCCATTGCCAGCCAAACAATATATATATATCAATTCACATCATTCGAAAATAGTTTTTTTTTATGCAGATGAATAAATATATTACTTTTATAAATACTCTGATAAAAATATTTCAACGGACATGCAAGAATGAACTTGCCTGTGATAGAAATGGCCGTTCAACTCTTCGGGATTCTAGGGTTTGCGGTAAAACCCCGAGTTCTGAAAATAGCAAAGTAATCCTGATAAGGACTACTGAAAAATCTAGCAGCATGCTATTATGCATAATCATGAAATGCATTGTCACCCCAAAATTCCCAAGTTGTGAATTTTAAGATTTTTATAGTGTTTGGGAGTTTTAAATTATCTAAAGAATTTGACAACAATTTTCATGAGGAATAAATTTAAAGTGATTAAATTGAAATAGTTCAATATAATTGAACTTCAAGACTTTATTTTCCCATATTATTTTCTTTTAAGAAAATAGTTTTTGAAAAAGAATTTCAAGTCATTTCCACTTAAGGATCCTTGAATTTTTCCTCCATAAAATGTTTTTCAAAACTTCAAATAAAACTTACATGAAATTCCTCATATTTTGTAGAGTATGTTGCATATTTTTAGTTGATTTTTGTGTATTTGAATTTGGTGTAAAAATTCATTTAAGTTTGAATATTTTTGATTTAGGATGAGTAACAAGATAGTCTTGGTATAGCTCAAATATTATTTTGAACTTAGTATTTATTTTCCCAGATTATTTTTCTTAAGAAAATAATTTTAAGAAATTATTTCAAAGAATGATCCACTTAAGGATCTTTGAATTTTTATCCCTAAAATATTTTTCAACACTTTAAATAAAACTTATATTAAATTCCACATAATTTATAGAGTGTGTTAACTATTTTTAGCTGATTTTTGTTCCTTTTGTTTGGGAGTTAAAATTCATTAAAGTTTGGATAATTTTCAAAAATTCAAAGAGGTATTTTATTTGGGTAGATTATTTTATGCTGATATGTATACATATTTTGTTTGTATTTTTAGGTTTTTATATGAATTTATAAAGTTCTTTGAAAGATTTGAATTTTTCATATTTGTGAAATTACTGAAATGCCCCTGGCTCAACTCGGCCGAACCAGGTCAAAACTCGAGTCTGGCTCGGGTCGGTTGACCCGACCGAGCCACCTCTCTCTCTCTCACTCGCTCGAGCCCGAGCCCGACCTCGACCTCGCTCAGGGCGCTCATGTCGCCGCGTCGTCGCCGCCTCGCCCCGGCCAACTCCAGCCGCCTCCGCCGCGGTGCCGTGGGGCAAACGACTCCCCACGCGCCGCTCTCCATTCTCACCGGAGGGATTTGGGGATCTCTCCCCCTAGCGCTCGCGTGCATCCCCTCTCCCTAGGGTTAGGGTTTGCGCTGCGTCGCCGTTTGCCGCCGTCTGCGACCTCCTTCCCCGGCGTGCTCGCCATGGCTGGGCGCAGGGCTTCGTCCCCTGTGCCGCCGTGGTGCGGTGATGCTTGTTCCTCTACCACCGTGGACCCCCTCCTCTGGTAGCGCGAGCTCTGCCTCGCCGCCGTGGAGCTACGGCCATGGACGCCAGGTAAACGTCGATTTCATCCCCTTGCTTCTCTTCCCCTAGCTTCAGTAGATGCTACTCCTACTCATGCCCCCCTTGGCTTAGGAATCGATGAGCAGATGATGCTCTGCTACTATTCTCCCAGCCTTGACTCGAACTAATGCTCGAACCATGACTCGGTTTATGATGTACAGATGATGTATGTGAGCTTCTAGCTTGATTCAGTGGATTGCTTCCTTCTGGTGCTTGCTGTAGAGATAATTGGGATGATTCATGCATGTATGGATCACCCCTATACCTCTGGATTAAAATGAAGAGCATTTCTTGCTCACTGAGATGATAAGTATGTCAGAAAATAATTCTGAGCTAGCTGTAGTACTAGCAGTGATGATTTAGTTGATTTAGAGCTTGATTTAGTCAAGTTTGCTTGCTGTGATGCCTCCATGTTGAGTTACACAGCAACTTGCTTGATTGAAAATGCTTTTTTAATGCTTTCCTGTGCTTCTTCCAAGTATATATCTTGGATATGATCAGTTAATCCAGCTCTGCTGGTTCACTGTCATGTGGTGATGTGTTGTGCAATAAGATAAGAACAGATACTACACTAAATCCTCCCTGTACTTCTGTGAATGCTCAATCAATATGCTTTTGCACACAACATCACTCCCTGTCTCACTCAGTCCTATACTTTGCACACACAGATGTACTCTGCTTGCAATTTCATTATTCTAGAGCACCACACCTTGCTGAGCAAGGCTCTGTTAAGAACAGATGCTTATTTAATCACTCAAGCATGGTTCTGTCATTTACAGAACCTGCTAAATCACTCTCTAGCTCATGTTTAACAACCTTGGGTGTAGAGCAGATTAGGCTACGGTAGAGTCTGAATCTTGCTCCAAGGTTCAACCTCCAGGCCTGCTTCTTGTAGTTCTTCTTGCTACTGGCCTCCTTCTAGGGCTTAGTGGCTTGTGGTGGATGGTTTTAGGTAATCTCCATGCTTGGCTAATGGCTGGTGTGTGTTCTTGGTGAAGAACAGATAGATTTGTGATCTGGATGTGATGATGGTTGTGCACTGTGTGTATTGTGGTTGCTGTGAAGTTGTGTGTGCTGGTGGCTGCGGCTTGGGTCTATATTTATACAATTTTGGGCACTCCTGTGCTTATGACACCAGGATAATTGGGCTGTGGTGACTAACCTGCTTGCAGTGGCCCTTTTTGCCTCGAGCTGCTCTATTTGACTCATTCCTGCACTCCTTTTCACCTAGGAGATCAGCTCAGCTCTGCTGCTGCGCAGTTCATCTCCCCCTGGTGATAGCTATGAGTCATTCTTGACTCATTGCTCCTATCTGGTCCAGATTTCTATGTGGCAATGCTTGGCTGAGAATTGGGGATGTTAAAGATAGTCGGTTTGCTAATTAAACTCAAGTGTGTGGCCAATTAAGCTCATTGTTAGCTTAATAAGTGGGTTTAAGGATCCACTTGTCAATTAATGGCAAGTGTGATACCATTTCATTTGCTGGATTTATTTGCATTTGATCTTCTGGTTTTACCAAATGGAAATGTGAATTATGTTGCCTCTCTTATGTATGGTCTTGTGATCAGCTGCTCGAAAGCACATGTTGCCTATTGTTGCCTGAAGTAAAATCTATTATGTGCTAAGCCTTTGCCCCTTAAGTTGCCTTCGGATTTGATAAGAGCATGATCACAGATCAGTCCCTTGTTTGTTGCCTCAGGATTATATTTGCATTTCCACTCTGTCTAACCAAACCATAGTTTTGGTTAGGCATTAAACCAGATTTTCTATACTAATATGCCAGCACCAAATGGTGTTGGCAACATTTTAATCTTAACACCATTTTCTTTTGTTTTTGATGTTTGTTCTTGCAGGTAATGAATTAAAGATGAAGATTGGAAAAATAAGAAGATAAAGATTTAGCTAGGCTTTCCTTTTAATCTTTTGTAACTTTCTTTGTATTTGGATGAGATATGTACATATTCGATTAAACTTGTAATATCCATTTATTCTTTCAATTTCATCTTGTTAAGTTTGATCTAATGTCCAATTCCATTTGTTGTAAGTACATGTACTTTGGACATTTTGATTACTAATTTTGTATTTGAGATGAATGTAATATGAGACAATAGAGTGTGTGTAAGATAAGATGATGACTTTCAATGAGGAGTTGATTCTTATGTGATGATATTTGTGTAAATGATGTATTGAGATGATAATAAATATAGATTGATGTTGTATAATGAAATGTTCAATTGATTTGAATTATAACTTGTCATTTTATCCAATTGTGTTCGAAGTGTTGAGGATTAAGAATAGGTTATGTTCAAATTTTGATTGCCTCGACTAAATATTCTTGTCTCAATTTAGTTGTTAAAAAGATCATGTCGAAGTTTATCGCACTCAACAAGATGATCTATAGCCTAATTCATCAGAGTCGAGAGAAACATCGATCCCTTTAACTCTTTTCTTAAGTGCGCCAAAATTTCCCGCATTTTCAGATGCATGCTATGCAAATGCACAAATCATATTTCTACCCTTCCGACTCTCTAAACTGTGGGGTATTACAATGAAGCAACGGGTTTTGCCGTTTTCATTCTTCATCCAGTATAAACATTTTTTTCCAGATATAAGAAACATCTTTTTTTCTGGATCTTCATACAAATACGTGAACATTCATTTTGGTCTATGAGAATATTGTTTTTGAAACGCATGATATTTTTAATTTATTTAAAATGTTTGTAAATAAGTTTTTTTAGAGTGTTTGTAAATAAGTAAATCTAAGGATACACAAACAAAAATATAATAGTAGCTCTTTGTGGGCTGCGCCAAAAGGTAGCCCACGAGGCAGTGCTTCAGGCGGCCCCACCGGCCCACACAATACACGTCCTCACCGAACTGAAGGAATGTAAACATTTTAAACAGCTTCCGTCGCGGATTGCGTCCCAGGCGTCGGCGCCGGAGCCACTGCCAGAGGAGACGTCAGAGGAGACCTCATCCTGCTCGAACACCGGAGCGTCCTCCTCCTCCTCCTCCTCCTCATCCTCCTCCTCCGCCGCCGCCACCGCTGCCGCCGCCGCATCTGGCCCAGGGAGAAGAGAGCGGTCTATGGCCGCCCGGAGCCACGTCTGGAACAACGCCTCCTCGGCGGCTTCTATCGCGTGCTCGGCGGCGGAGATGCGGATAGCTCTCTGCATCGCAGACGCCCGAATGACACCCTCGGCGCGCTCGCGCCATCCAGATCCTCGTCCTCATCGTCCGAGGAGGACGATGAGGACGAGATCCGGGCGTCGGTGGCCGCCGCCGCCGTGGATCCGGATGGGATTTGACGGCTCAGAATGAACTCGCGACCGCAGTCGCCGGGGATCTCGCCCCAGTTGTAGGGAGATCCGGGCTGCGCCTCGGAGGGGGGAGGAGGAAGATGCTCCATCCGGACTTCCGTCGGCGCCGGAGGGGTTCGCCATCGATGGGTGAAGTAGGAGGAGAGCGTGTGCGGCTAGGGTTAGGAACTGGGGAGAGTGAGACTGAGAGTGAGAGTGAGATACAGTACTGGAGTGGGAGATATTAATACCGGCACCGCTTAATGTGCCTTCACATGGGAAACGGAGATAGACTTATCTCCGTTTCTGATGTGGCAATATCAGCAACGGAGATATTCTTTCCTCCGTTGCCTATATATGAGCAACGGAGATCTTTTCAGCCTCCGTTACCATTGTGTCGGGCCCATCGACCGACTAGCGCGCGCGCGCACTTGCGGAAGCGCGCGGAGCTCATTTTTCCGTCGCCTAACTCTTGCCGTTGCCATAGAGGGGTATCCGATGTGTCGTTCTGTACTAGTGCGGGGAGTCGATCGAGGCAGCCGTCGAAGAGGGTTTAGATCTTGAAGACGATCTTGCGCAACCGCCATAGGCGAGGCGCCGCACTGGGTTTGCCAAGCCCGGGGACACGTCAGGGACGAAAGCAAGCGTTGATGTTGCCAGCACCAAGCGTGAGTAGACGGGACCAGTACAAACTTGTGCCATGTCGAAGAGGCTAGAATGGCGTAATATGTTTGATGTTGTCTTGAGGCTCATGGGCGAGTATATATAGTGGTACAGACTTGGAGGGAAATAAGCCCCTCTTAGAAATAAGGTAGGAGATGGATTACAAATCCTATACTAGCAAATACATATACCGAATGTATCTCTAACATTATTTACTCCCACAGTGAGCAGGCTCAGGTGAATTTGTATTGTATAGTTGGATCGGTCGTCTGTACAACATGTTATCTTCCCCAATACTAGAGAGAATACTTCAGCAGCAGAACATGAAGCAACGGGTTTTGCCGTTTTCATTCTTCATCCAGTATAAACATTTTTTTCCAGATATAAGAAACATCTTTTTTTCTGGATCTTCATACAAATACGTGAACATTCATTTTGGTCTATGAGAATATTGTTTTTGAAACGCATGATATTTTTAATTTATTTAAAATGTTTGTAAATAAGTTTTTTTAGAGTGTTTGTAAATAAGTAAATCTAAGGATACACAAACAAAAATATAATAGTAGCTCTTTGTGGGCTGCGCCAAAAGGTAGCCCACGAGGCAGTGCTTCAGGCGGCCCCACCGGCCCACACAATACACGCCCTCACCGAACTGAAGGAATGTAAACATTTTAAACAGCTTCCGTCGCGGATTGCGTCCCAGGCGTCGGCGCCGGAGCCACTGCCAGAGGAGACGTCAGAGGAGACCTCATCCTGCTCGAACATCGGAGCGTCCTCCTCCTCCTCCTCCTCCTCATCCTCCTCCTCCGCCGCCGCCACCGCTGCCGCCGCCGCATCTGGCCCAGGGAGAAGAGAGCGGTCTATGGCCGCCCGGAGCCACGTCTGGAACAACGCCTCCTCGGCAGCTTCTATCGCGTGCTCGGCGGCGGAGATGCGGATAGCTCTCTGCATCGCAGACGCCCGAATGACACCCCCGGCGCGCTCGCGCCATCCAGATCCTCGTCCTCATCGTCCGAGGAGGAGGATGAGGACGAGATCCGGGCGTCGGTGGCCGCCGCCGCCGTGGATCCGGATGGGATTTGACGGCTCAGAATGAACTCGCGACCGCAGTCGCCGGGGATCTCGCCCCAGTTGTAGGGAGATCCGGGCTGCGCCTCGGAGGGTGGGAGGAGGAAGATGCTCCATCCGGACTTCCGTCGGCGCCGGAGTGGTTCGCCAACGATGGGTGAAGTAGGAGGAGAGCGTATGCGGCTAGGGTTAGGAACTGGGGAGAGTGAGACTGAGAGTGAGAGTGAGATACAGTACTGGAGTGGGAGATATTAATACCGGCACCGCTTAATGTACCTTCACATGGGAAACGGAGATAGACCGATCTCCGTTTCTGATGTGGCAATATCAGCAACGGAGATATTCTTTCCTCCGTTGCCTATATATGAGCAACGGAGATCTTTTCAGCCTCCGTTACCATTGTGTCGGGCCCATCGACCGACTAGCGCGCGCGCGCACTTGCGGAAGCGCGCGGAGCTCATTTTTCCGTCGCCTAACTCTTGCCGTTGCCATAGAGGGGTATCCGATGTGTCGTTCTGTACTAGTGCGGGGAGTCGATCGAGGCAGCCGTCGAAGAGGGTTTAGATCTTGAAGACGATCTTGCGCAACCGCCATAGGCGAGGCGCCGCACCGGGTTTGCCAAGCCCGGGGACACGTCAGGGACGAAAGCAAGCGTTGATGTTGCCAGCACCAAGCGTGAGTAGATGGGACCAGTACAAACTTGTGCCATGTCGAAGAGGCTAGAATGGCGTAATATGTTTGATGTTGTATTGAGGCTCATGTGCGAGTATATATAGTGGTACAGACTTGGAGGGAAATAAGCCCCTCTTAGAGATAAGGTAGGAGATGGATTACAAATCCTATACTAGCAAATACATATACCGAATGTATCTCTAACATTATTTACTCCCACAGTGAGCAGGCTCAGGTGAATTTGTATTGTATAGTTGGATCGGTCGTCTGTACAACATGTTATCTTCCCCAATACTAGAGAGAATACTTCAGCAGCAGAACATGAAGCAACGGGTTTTGCCGTTTTCATTCTTCATCCAGTATAAACATTTTTTTCCAGATATAAGAAACATCTTTTTTTCTGGATCTTCATACAAATACTCGTGAACATTCATTTTGGTCTATGAGAATATTGTTTTTGAAACGCCTGATATTTTTAATTTATTTAAAATGTTTGTAAATAAGTTTTTTTAGAGTGTTTGTAAATAAGTAAATCTAAGGATACACAAACAAAAATATAATAGTAGCTCTTTGTGGGCTGCGCCAAAAGGTAGCCCACGAGGCAGTGCTTCAGGCGGCCCCACCGGCCCACACAATACACGCCCTCACCGAACTGAAGGAATGTAAACATTTTAAACAGCTTCCGTCGCGGATTGCGTCCCAGGCGTCGGCGCCGGAGCCACTGCCAGAGGAGACGTCAGAGGAGACCTCATCCTGCTCGAACACCGGAGCGTCCTCCTCCTCCTCCTCCTCATCCTCCTCCTCCGCCGCCGCCACCACTGCCGCCGCCGCATCTGGCCCAGGGAGAAGAGAGCGGTCTATGGCCGCCCGGAGCCACGTCTGGAACAACGCCTCCTCGGCAGCTTCTATCGCGTGCTCGGCGGCGGAGATGCGGATAGCTCTCTGCATCGCAGACGCCCGAATGACACCCTCGGCGCGCTCGCGCCATCCAGATCCTCGTCCTTATCGTCCGAGGAGGACGATGAGGACGAGATCCGGGCGTCGGTGGCCGCCGCCGCCGTGGATCCGGATGGGATTTGACGGCTCAGAATGAACTCGCGACCGCAGTCGCCGGGGATCTCGCCCCAGTTGTAGGGAGATCCGGGCTGCACCTCGGAGGGTGGGAGGAGGAAGATGCTCCATCCGGACTTCCGTCGGCGCCGGAGGGTTTCGCCAACGATGGGTGAAGTAGGAGGAGAGCGTATGCGGCTAGGGTTAGGAACTGGGGAGAGTGAGACTGAGAGTGAGAGTGAGATACAGTACTGGAGTGGGAGATATTAATACCGGCACCGCTTAATGTGCCTTCACATGGGAAACGGAGATAGACCGATCTCCGTTTCTGATGTGGCAATATCAGCAACGGAGATATTCTTTCCTCCGTTGCCTATATATGAGCAACGGAGATCTTTTCAGCCTCCGTTACCATTGTGTCGGGCCCATCGACCGACTAGCGCGCGCGCACTTGCGGAAGCGCGCGGAGCTCATTTTTCCGTCGCCTAACTCTTGCCGTTGCCATAGAGGGGTATCCGATGTGTCGTTCTGTACTAGTGCGGGGAGTCGATCGAGGCAGCCGTCGAAGAGGGTTTAGATCTTGAAGACGATCTTGCGCAACCGCCATAGGCGAGGCGCCGCACCGGGTTTGCCAAGCCCGGGGACACGTCAGGGACGAAAGCAAGCGTTGATGTTGCCAGCACCAAGCGTGAGTAGACGGGACCAGTACAAACTTGTGCCATGTCGAAGAGGCTAGAATGGCGTAATATGTTTGATGTTGTATTGAGGCTCATGGGCGAGTATATATAGTGGTACAGACTTGGAGGGAAATAAGCCCCTCTTAGAGATAAGGTAGGAGATGGATTACAAATCCTATACTAGCAAATACATATACCGAATGTATCTCTAACATTATTTACTCCCACAGTGAGCAGGCTCAGGTGAATTTGTATTGTATAGTTGGATCGGTCGTCTGTACAACATGTTATCTTCCCCAATACTAGAGAGAATACTTCAGCAGCAGAACATGAAGCAACGGGTTTTGCCGTTTTCATTCTTCATCCAGTATAAACATTTTTTTCCAGATATAAGAAACATCTTTTTTTCTGGATCTTCATACAAATACGTGAACATTCATTTTGGTCTATGAGAATATTGTTTTTGAAACGCATGATATTTTTAATTTATTTAAAATGTTTGTAAATAAGTTTTTTTAGAGTGTTTGTAAATAAGTAAATCTAAGGATACACAAACGAAAATATAATAGTAGCTCTTTGTGGGCTGCGCCAAAAGGTAGCCCACGAGGCCGTGCTTCAGGCGGCCCCACCGGCCCACACAATACACGCCCTCACCGAACTGAAGGAATGTAAACATTTTAAATACTGTTTAACTAGCAGGGTGGCCCGCGCATTTGCGCGGCTAGACATATCTTTTATCCTTCACCTGGTTTGTGGATTATCTAACATATTGAAGAATTAAAAGATAAATATTTTTGTGGCATTATAGTTATTTAAAATCATAGAAAACATGATTCCTTGAATATGTCCATGAAAAAATCGTTTATAGTACGTTTTGGCATAAGCTGTTTGATGAAGCCACTTGTCCCCCCATCTTTCCTTATATCAATGCATCCATATGTATATCTATCTACCTTTTTATCTCCCTTGCTTTTTCATTATCAATATCATGTAGAAACTTTGATTTAAAACACATAAACTACATATAACCCATATTTAAAATAAATAATTCTAGCCAACATGTGCATGCCTTATTTTACATAATCTCCCCACTTTATTGATTTAGAAACATCAATACGGTGTTCTTCCTGACTGCAATCAACCGAGGGCAACACAAATGAAATATTACAAACTGAACACAAAGGATTACGCACAACATAGGTTGAAAAAACATTATTTTAACATTGTGAATTTTTTCTATTAAATTTAATTTTTTTTGATAGGAAAACAGTAGGGAAAGCCCCTACTGCGATTTTCATTTTATATAAATGGGTTAATTACAAGTGGTGTGGGAAAAACTCCTGTCAAAAATCACATGGCATCAAGCCATTGCTGCATCCCTTCTTTAAGAGAGGGTTTAGCTCTATGCATAGTAAGGGAAAAAAACTCCTTAAACAAATTACAACAAATGTCAATATCTAGTTGCCCTCTGTCGAAGATAATACTGTTTCTGTGACTCCAGAGGCTCCAACATCCAATGATCAGGTATTCTGTGAAACACGAGTGCCCAGCTCTAGCTCTGCCATCCAGTAGCATGTCATATAGGTCCATGTCATAGTTCCATTCCTGATTCAGTCGCCACAAAAAAATCTGGCTAAACTCACATCCAAAGAATAAATGCTGCATGAATTCCATGGGGGCATCTTGACAAAGCACACAAGATGTGTCATTAATTGTGAGCACACATCCTTGTAAATGACAACAAAGTTCAATGCCATTAATTGTGGTCACAATTTGTAGTCCTCTCTCTTCTCCTAGATTTTACTTTTCTCTCTTACACTTCTTATAATTCGTTGATGCTTTCGTTAACATTTCCGAGATAAAAAAATCAAATACAACATTTGATGCCTTGTACACAAATGCAATCTCCGCTAACTTTTTTCATTGACCGCACTGCAATTTTATTATTGACTATATAGCAAGTATTTTTAATCACTTAGACAGTAAGGCAGTGTAGTTATCCGTATATATGCATCAAAAATTTCTAAAACATTTTCTTTGGCTTACTTTATAACTTGTTCTTTGTTAGCATGCACATATTTTCTAATTAGCTGACTAATGAAGGCTGATTATTATTTTTTGTTTTCAAACAGTAAATGTTGCATCCTTAAAATTGTGGGAATATTAACTTTATTATTAGACTGTACCTGCTAAGCATCTTTGCTGATGCAACCACACCAACAAAACCTGAAAATTTTAAAATTCTATCTTTCATTTTTAATCGGAGGAGCAATAAATAATTTGCACGTGGAACATAAACTACAAAAGGTTGTACCGTTTTACCTTACACAAAGATTTATGCTGTGAGGAGAACCAAACTTGATATGTACACTGATTTGGTAGCAATTATGATAATAATGAATTCTGTTGAACAATTGATTATCCTCTAAGAATTACGGGAAAAAGAAGGTTTCTATGGTCTCACTTTAAAAAATCCGCTGAGTGCCCGTTTAATGACATTTCCACTTTACAATGATGTGATGCCAGAATCAAAGGTTTCTCGGCATACAGCACGGGGTAATTACCATTGTACAACAGTCTTCAGTGAACTTCAGACCAAATACACATGCCATGAATCTACACCATCTGGATCCAATTAGTTGGTGACAAAATGGTACCTGGAATCCACATAGCTCTCGACATCCCAAAGGAAGGATCCGAAAGTAACAGCCTCTATGTCAGCCGTCATAACTTGATTGAGCGCATCGTCTTCTGATCCCAAAGGGAGGCTCTTCATTGACTTCTCGAGCTGAAACCTCTGATCAACTCTCTTGAGGAAATAACCATACATCACTGATGCAGCGTAGACTTGGCCAACTCTGAGCTTACTTATGGCGGCGACAGTGGGCATCAGCTTGCCGCTGCCCCAGTATGAGGTTTAAGTGGTTCTCGATCATTTCATATGCCTCATGTGAGTGCAAACGCTGAAGCTTCCCTTCCACATGTTCTGCCCACTGATCAACTCTACCAGAAGCATTAATAGTGTGAGAGAGCTGGGACCAAAGAGACGCTAGCTTCAACCAACTTCTGAACAATCAGCGCGTACAGTATCTCCTCGGTAGTCCTCCGTTCCTTCTCCTTAACCTCAACAATTCGCCTATTAATCAAGATACAAAAATCAGCCAAGATTTCTAACTTACAGGAGATTAATAGAACTGATTAAAAACACAAATTCCAGTGAGCACCGAATACAATTAGGCTTGTATATCCTCCAACTAAAACCATGAATGCCCTATCCTGTTTTATGGAGAATTTCAACTCACAAAATAATTCTGATACGAACGTGACTGCTCTATCCCAATCAAACAGGCTAGAAATAATAGTTTTCTTCCCGATAGGAAACAAAATCAGCACATCCAAAATCAAATGCTAAACAATTCATAACATCTCTATCTGCTATGTAAACTCGTGTAATGTTAAACACGTCGGCAAGTTCCCATTAGAAAGATGTTTATCTCTGCTTGGAGGTACCATGCCGGCTAGCCTTGCTAGCTTTGATGCTACTTCTACAATTGGCATCATGTCCTCTCACTGAGCGGGATAAATAGGAATAATTTGCCATACAATTAGTTGTTTTTTGTCCAACCACTAATCTTCTCACTACATATTTGAGGATAAATCACGGTCCACAATCTATATTTGAGGAAGTAAAATACCCGTTTTCTTCTTCTCTTTGACGTATGTATCCAATCCATTGACTGTACTCAGTAAAATTCCCATTTATCCGATTTATGCTATGCCATTCTCTTGGAGGTGATACTTGTTGAAGCTGCCGGTGAGGCTGCATCTCGCCGTCAAGTTCAGTGCTGACTGCACCGTGTGTGACCCGTCCCAGAGCAGTACGTGGTCGACGACGTATCCTAATGAGAAATAATTTTGGTGCATCTCCTGGAAACCTCTTTGCGCCTTGTCGGCAAGATCGTGGCAGGGACGCTGGCCTTTGTTGTAGCTTCTTCCAGCAAGCTCGATCATTGCCCTCTGAGCATCTGCAGTTCTGTAGACTATCCCCTGCATATGTGCGTAATATATACTCGCTGCTCCTTAGCTTGTCATATCGCCCCAGCGTCAAGCGATCAACCTCCTTTGCAATACATGAACGCATCTCTATCCGGGACAGGTCATGAACTCCCAGCAACATAGATCGATCGATGTGATCTTCAGCATGGCCGGCACACCAGCCAGCAGATGACGCGAGATCGTGTCATCCTTGCCTAGAGCTAGCTTCATCAAGGGAGGTCGAGGTTGTCGCTTCGAGCTCATCGTCCAGCAATCTCGATCATTGCCCTCCGTGCATCTGCAGTTCTGCATATGTGCATAATATATACTCGTTGCTCCTTAGGTTGTCATATCGCGGCCAGCGTCGATCAACATCCTTTGCAATACACAAACGCATCTCTATCCGGGACAGGTCATGAACGCCCAGCAACATAGATCGATCGATCTGATCATCAGTATGGCCGGCACACCAGCCAGCACATGACGCAAGATCGTGTCATCCTTCCATAGAGCTAATCGGAGGGAGATCGACTTTCTCGCTTCGAGCGCATCGATCAGAGGCTTTTATGCTGGGCCGGGGATGCTAAGGTGCCGTCTTCAGATCACACAACGTCTCATCGCGATACTTCTGCACGCCTCGAAATCGCTAGCGAAGCAACACGTACCAATCACGGCATATAGGGCAGAAGGGAACGTGTACTCTCGTATTTTAGGTAGCGATAAGAGTCCATATCTCATACAAATTGCGTTGCATCCTGGCCGCTTAGCTTCCGTAGCTTTTTGGTTGTTTCACGTACGTGTTTGAGGCCGGACATGCCTTGCCGCAGATTTTAAATCTTAACCGTCTATACATTCTAGTTTTACGGTGACAAATCTTTACCGTTGGTTAACCTGTGTTTTAATTATATAATAGATAATAAACAATTGATTTGTCCAAATTAATTCCTTCTTGAATATTCCTTTTACAGAAAATTTCTGGAATTAATTACTTATCATATAACTCATATTTATATGAACCGGGATACATAGTATTCACCGACAAAACTCTCGGAACAATATTTCTATCTTTATAAACACTCGGAATAAATCCGCTGACGATAGAAACCATTCCTATCATCTGGTGCATTAGATGTCCGCCTTCTCTATATCTTATATTTCACCGGAACAAGTCCCAACGACATCGGAGCTACTCCGACACAATCTCATTATTACCACTAAGACTACAACTTTATGTTCTCCGTAAAAGATTGACCTACAACTTAAGTGTGTGACCCGATAGGTTCAGTAAACGGGTTAGACATTCATACTGGCTCCCTTGTGTTTATGAGTGAACGACAGAACCTGTGTGTTACTCATTATACTAATTCCCTTACGTACACGATACCAATGATATCTCGAGATTGAGACGATGTGCTCTAGTGTGATCAACCCATTCGATCATAACACATATAATTCTCGTACCAATATCATTCACTTTTCTCATTCCGTATATATGTTGTCCCGTAATTAATCACGCTGTGTATGGCCAGACGATTGGGTGACAACAATAATACCGAGATGGCCTAGAAGATGTATCTCTCCATCGTCTGGAGGAGTAAGTGCTATTCTTGAACAATCTCTGTTCCAATACATTATTTTAGTTCACGCCCAAAAGCCACCTTTATGGTCCCCTGTTACGGCAGGATGTTTGATGACAATCAAAGTTTGAGTGTCGAATAAGCGGTCACCAGATATTCTCATAGCATACGAATATAGCTAACGATAACTAAACATATCATCAATTGCTATCTTCATCGTTGACGATTAGTCTAATAGCAAGATCATATAATGGGTCGGTTCAGTACTATTATCATTCCGATAATATACTCCTATAGTTGTATAACTTATACAAAGTCCATGATCAGGAAAACATGATCATCAATCAACAAGATAGGCTATATTTGCTATACAAGTACGCAATACATTTGTAGCATAAAGATATAAACATTAATAATAAACTTGGAGATAAATAATAACTCAATTATTATTGTCTTTAGGGCATATCTGCAACACGCACGTCCTCTCCTTGGGTTCCATCAGGGCAGAGTTTTGCTACATGATCAGATTGGAGGCAAAAGGAGGAAAAAGTAATTAAGAAGACGGGAAGGAGAGCGCAGAAGTGACGACGGTGTTGAGGCACTGTCGGCCCTAAATAGCGTTGGGAGCGTGGAACCGCGCGATGTGCGGGCGATTCTCCTATCCCGCCTGCATTAAAACCGCCTCGCATTTCGCATGCGGGTGGTGAGGCCACCATCACGACCCAAGCAACAGTTATAGCCTTCGTTGGAACTGAGGCGTCAGCCGACGGATCTGGGAGACGCGGGGTCAGGCCTGACCCCTCGGGCCGGCCAACACTCAAGTGCCTGCCACCGGGGATGACATCTCGACATCCGCAGCGTATTGTGGCCCGGGAGAACACGCGCCTGATGGACGTCCCGTTCAGAAGTCGACGTTCTGGGAATGGGGGTTCCCCGTACCCCAGGCGCGCGGACCCGGGCCACCACTAACGACCAAGCCATGGTGAAACGAAGACGGAGAAAGACCCTGGGGAGGGTGTTGTGGGGACGCTGACCACATCCTTTGGAGCCTATCCGGGGAAGGACGCGGACAAGACCAACAACGTGGCGTACAATTCATGCGTTCGAACCCGGAAATGGTTGCTTCCTGGCAAGGAAGGCGCGACAGCCGTCATGGACAAGACCGCAGACGCCCTCTGTCATGCGCAAACGTGACAATGACAAGACCCGGCCCGCTGTCCACTCGGCGTAGGCACTGCGGCCGGTGTGACGCCGGACCTGAAGGATAGCGCGGTGCCATGTTGTAACGGAGGTAGTCGGCGCGCGCCACCTTGGCTAGGGCGCGACGCGTGTCATGCCTCGGTGGGATGCATGCAGCTTGACCTCTTGTTGTGTCCCCTTGGCATATAAAAGGATGCCCTAGGTCATCTTAGGCAGGCATCGGAGAAGAAGAAGCACCATAGATAGTTGTCATCTTGAGCTCTCCACTTAGACTCGGGGGCTGGATAAACAAAACCCTGGGAACCCCATGGGCTTGTTTTTCCCCAGCTCACGAGGGTAGTGCATCTCTTGCCGACGTCTTCTTGTAAACCACCACCATCACAATACATCCAGACAAGCCAGACGTAGGGTGTTACGCGGCAATGCGGCCTGAACCTGGGTAAATCTTTGTGTGCTTGTGTTTGAGCTCGGGGACTGAATCCAGCACCTTGCACCCTTCTACCAAACAAACATGGGGTGCCCAGCATCCCCGGTATCCGTGTACCGATACGCGACAGGCACCACGGAGCGGTATGGTGTCGGCGCGATGCCGGCGGCATTGACAAGCTTCGTGACGCGCTTGAGTCAGGCGTCGTGTCCGGCCTGGGTTGGCAGGTAGTGCATCTGTTCCTGCGCCATGAGCAGCGATGCGCCTGGAGTTGGTGGTGGAGCGCGAGTGGAGGCCGACGCGGTATGGCCATTGGACGACTTCTGCTGCATAGAAGGATGAAGGGAAGAAACCTCCACTTCCTCCTCCTCGTGATCCACCACGTCCACGGAGGCTGAGGTTTAACACGCCCACGAGGGTTTTTTTTTGTGACGGGCTCGGTATTGACCCGGTTGGCCGCCCTATGGTGAACATTGCGGATGTCGACCATGGCCATGAAGAAGATTAAAGATGCGCCTTAGCCCCCAACCTTGCGTGCCAAATGTCGGAGATTTTTTCCTGAATGAACTCTACCGTACTGTGTTCGAACACAGGGGGCTGAAACACGTAATCTCTCAGCTCACCGGCTATCTCGGCGAGAAGACACGGAGCAACTCATCAAGGGACATAGGGTTTACCCAGGTCCATGCCCTCCTGCTTGTCTGATATTGCACTGCTTGGTGTGGTTATAGTACACGAGTTGGGATCCTCTGCTAAGGTAGTGCTCCAGTCCTATTACCCAGTTTCTTGGCGGGAAGGGTTGCCATATATCACCAAAGAAGGATACCGGCGCGCTGCACTAGCTCAGGTAAAGCCATTGTCCATGGCGCAGACGAGGGGGCCTGCAGGTGACTCCGTCGATGACGTCCTTGGTGACATGTAACGCCTACCTGGTCGTCTTGCACCAAAGCCGGTTGTCTTGGGCTTCGGTTTTCTTTCCGCAGTTGGTCGGCACCCTTTAATCACCAATGAGGAAATCCTTGGCTGGCACGCTTTGACGTCGTGGTTGTAGTGTGTGCGCATTACTCTGCGGTAGACGCAGAGTCACGTGGCCCCTGGCGCGGGGTCATGGACGTGCTAGTGCCTTGTCTTCCCTCAAAGGAGGCCTCTTGGGGTCGGGCCTACCAGTGTTGGCCTCACAAGGCATTCAGTTGTAGAGCTTGACCTTCGGTAGCCTGATCCTCCTGATCGAGGAGCGGGTCCTCGCGGGGCACGTGCCTCGCGAGGGGTCTTGGCGTGAGCGCTCGTCTTTGAATCCTCGAGGACTTAGGCTGCCAGCCGTGCTCACCTGGGCCCTGGTCAGACGGGTTGTGGTATCCTGGGTTTCACTAGTTCGACATATAAAGACCTACTTCTTCTTGTTTGTGTTGATGATGATAACCTCGTTACAAGGAGTGATTCTGCTACTTGGGTATCAGATCTCGATTACAGCTTGAGAGCTTAGAGTTTGTCTATCTTTAACCTAGGAGCCTCATTATATAGATGTCGGTTCTCCTGGTCGTACAAGAGGTTACCGGGTTACACCCGAACTCGGAGTCCTACTCTAGGTCCTCTAGGTCCTTCGTGTTCTCCAAATCTTAAAGATTCCATCTTTAGAAGGACTCTGGGTCTTCCAGATCATTCCTTATGTGGTCGAATTACGAGGTGTGCTCACCGTCCCAAGTGCAACCCGACACATGCTTGTGACACGTAACCTTGCACAAGCCTCCTACATGTCGGGTCACGTTTCCTCTTCATGGGCCTACCCGTACGACCCCTCAATACCCCCCCAAGGTTAATTTGGATAGGGGCTTGGCTTGCTCTCTTTTACAACTTTGATCTTGTGCATCATGTTTCACGTGAAGCTGCCAGCTCGATCCTCGGAGTTAACCTCCTAAAATAAGACAAAGAACAATAAAACGGATAAAAACCGGGGTAAACTAGCACTTGGCAGTGTGCGTCGTATCAACGGCTGAGCGAACATTTATGCGGAGGCACGATATAAACAAACGTAAGCGTGGGATAGTCGCCGAGGACTCATCAGATTTCATTCAAGGGTGGTAAATAACTAACAGGCAGCTCGAACGGATAATTATCTTAGTTTTCTAGGATTAACGTGGAGTCTCAAAGTTACCTCAAATTAGTAAATATAAGATTTAGTAGTAAATTCATTTTCTGCAATCAAGCTTGCATAATCATTTATTCAATTTGCCAAAATGGTTTTGGTTTCATGAAATACGCTAAAAAAAATATTGAAACCCCAAAACTTAAAAATTAATATAAATTTTAGATGAAATACTTCTAAATAGAAATTCATGCAAGGTCTTGTAATCTTCAATCTTTGATTTTCTTATATTTGTATCTTCGATTTTGCTATATTTCTAAACTAATTGTATATATAATCTAATCATGTTTTATCCTCCTAATAAACATTTTGTTTTATAAACCGTAACATTTCAAAATTCAGAAAGATTTGGGACGCTAAAATAATTCAGAATGAGCCTCGGGTGCACACCGCATGGACAATGTTGTACCAAAGCAAACATTGTTATCATAGTGTAAAACGTGATTGATTTATGAAGCATCTCATATATCTTTTCGAGCATATTTATTGTATGATGGAAACAAATTTGGAAATGAAAGGAAGCTTCGTTTGTTGTGGATTGTGGTAGTGTAGCTGGAATCATGCGTGATTACATGGATCTGGAGTGAATATCAAATTATCGATAGCATATATGGAAACAACGGGATTAAAGGAAATTTGATTTGGAAACCATCTAGGGGAGTGCGGCATTAGAGGCAACGCGATTAACTAAATTTTTATTACGGGAGTGATTAGCGGGAGCGGGCGCTAGTTAAGGGACCCAGCACACTTGCCGTGTTGAATGTATTGCATTATATACATTATGGAATTTGGTATGATATGCTGTCAACCGTGGGTGCAGATACTATTTCTTACTAAACATAGCGTTTTTTCATTAACTACTAATTAATGATAATATACTAGTTACTCGTGAATAGTCGGGAATAGTTAAGTTGTCTGCCTGGACTCAATTATTTCCTACTAAACATAGCGTATTTTGCACTAATGGATAGTTAATGATAATATATTGAAATTAACTCTTGTGAAGGAATATATGTAGGAAGGTGCAGTCATTTGTGGAAAATACACGGAAGGATTATTTCCTGCTAAACATAGCGTATCTCTCATTAATGGATAGTTAATGATAATATACTGAAATTAACTCGTGGACCGATATATATAGGGAGGTCAGCCAGTTGTGGAAAATACACGGAAGTATTCTAAAAGGTAGAGGCCGTCTCAACATAAAGTAGACGTCCAGGTTAATGGCCAAGCTTATGGCGGTGGAAAGAAGGGCGATCTTCCTTGCGATGCTTATTGTGGCATGCATCGCACATCTTTCACAGTGTAAGTAAACAACTAATCAACATCTGTTATTCATTAAGTTATTTCGTTTCGTACAATCACATCAAAAGTATTACTGTATGATGCTCCCCGTACATGACTAACATCATGTTTACATGCAGCTCAAATGACTCCCGAGATGGCTAGTAACAAGATCGAGCTCTGCATATGCCCGCAGTTAGATGCACCCTGCAACAAAAATGGTTGCTATTGTTGTTCACATACGGAGGGAGAGCCTTGCTTTCAGACTAGGGAACTATGCCACATTGGTTGTGGATGCGGCTCTCATCCTGCCACCCTCCCATAGATATGAATTGTATTGTTTATCATTTACACGTTTAAGTTAATAAATTGTCGTATCGGTAATAAAATTATTGTGGTATGAACTCATCATCTTATGCGTCAACAATGCTTTATCTATTAAAAATATTCCGGGACAACTCTATTACTATATTTTTTCCTAACTCCTAATGCACGGGTGCTATTTGACACGCGCGAGCTAGGGGTGGAATGGAAACGAGCCGAGCCGGCTCAAGGCTCGGGTCGGGCAGGCTCGTGAAATTTCGAGCCGAGACTCCTCTACAAACTTTAGAAAAATCGGGATTCCATCGATCCTCTTTTCCTCCCAGTCCAGATCGATCCCAAATTCAAGATCAATCATGTGCATACTCTCGTGCGTCCTAACTGCCTAGGGTTATCCTGCCACCGCCCGCTGCTGACCACCGGCAACGCGGCTGCCGCCCGCTGCTGACCACCGGCGACGTGGCCACCGCCCGCCATGGGTCCCTGCCTCCCTCTACCCCCTGGCCCCCTACTGCTGCTCCTCCCATAGCTGCTCGTAGAGTCGCAGTCGCCTGCTTCTCCTGTAGCGGCGGCCACCGTCGCAGGCGGCGGCCTTCACGCAGAAACAGGAGCTCCATCGACCGGCACCCCTAGCTCCACCGACTGCTCTTCGTCACCGGCACTCCTAGCTCCACTCCACCTACTGCTGTGGAGCTAATTAAAATTTCAATCACAGAGCTACGCTGTAGCAGCTACGGATCAGAAGTTGTGCATCTTGTGCTCGCCCGACATGTTCACTGCCCATCTTTTTTTCTCGTGGTAGCTATTCAACTGCTGTATTGCTTCACAATAGACATAATACGCGCACAGCTTTTTGTATTGTTATACACATGTATTGCATTTAAAGGCTCCTAAATGCGTTTCAAAAAAAAACTCCTAAATGTATTGCGTAGTCAACCTCTATTTCCTTCAAATTTGTGTTGTGAAACTTGTGATATGTCACTGTAGTATTATTTTTGATACTTCGTTAAACTTCGTAGACTATGTTTTGGATCTATACATGATTATAATTATGAATTGATATATTTTCAGCAAAGTCCATGTCAAAATTTTGTATTTCATTGAGCCTTTGAACCGGCATGCGAACTTCACCCAGAGCCAGCTTGTCGAGTCTCGAGCCTTGCCCAGAAGGTCTAGGCTTGGCTTGTCCGACCTTCGAGGCGCGAGCACACCCTGCCCATCCGTCCTATCTCTCCCGAACGCAGCCGATCTGATTTCTTGTGCGCGCCGTCCGGACAAAAACCCACCTGGGCCCACGGACACGTGGCAAGGATAGAGACCGTTGGAACTCGGCCGCGCTCTTCGCCTTCCATTTCGCTCCCCATCCACACACATTGATTAGGGTTTCTATTTCGGCAACAAGCGAAATCTGGCGACGACGAGGAGCGCAGCAAGGTTCACGTTGTTAGTAAGCCGCGGTTTGGGAGTTCTGGGATGGCTAGCTGCTACGCGGGCAAGGGGATCTTCTCGCGCGGTGAGCGAACCCTGCCCGCTGGTGCGACGAGCGCCGCGACGAGTTGCCGAGTTGAAGGGACAGTAGAGCAACCGCGGGGTGAAGCCGTCGTCCCGCGCGGATTTACCCTCCGGGGAAGCATCACCACGCTCATGGCCGAAGTCTCTCCCTCCCGTGGATCTGCGCGATTGGACGGATTCGAGCTAGGGCGGTGAGATCTGTCATCGCGGCTGTTAACTTGGCGGCATCATCGACGAGGAGAGGTACAAAAGTTTCTCCTCTGGTAGCATTTTTTACAGATTAGTAGGTTCGTACGGATATGTTGTGGAGTAGTAGTAGCAATTACAAAAATCGATTCATTCGTGAATTTGGACATCTCCTTTCCCAGCAGCACACACACACATGCAAGGGGGTAGTCAGTGATTAAGTGTTATGTATTACTAGATGATACCCCGCGCGTTGCTGCGGTATCTCATGGTAATATAAATTTGAAAAACTTTTGTTTCATGTAACATGCTAAAGTTTTAGACAACCGTCCCTGCAAAAGAAAAGGTTTTAGAACTCTACCTGCAAAAAAAGGTTTAGACAACTCTAGTGTGAAACATAATATATTTTATCTCTTTCTAATCAGTAAGAATCCATTGGGCAATTGAGTGATAAGTACCGCAAAAATGGCGTTCAAGTCTCTAGTTAGAATAATATGACTGCAGAAAACCAAGCAATAATATAACTTGATCATGCTATCTTAAGCAATCAAGAAATCAACCGAAAGATCACAAAAAAAGAACTTGTGTTATTATAATCTTTTTTTCATAATGGGAATAGGAATGCAACTTGTTTGCTTACATAGATAATATGGAAGCATTTAGAACAGAAAGTTGTGTCAAACGACGTAGTATTTACGTAGACTTACAAAAACATGTAGAAAATGCATATTTGCGAGTGTCAAGAACCAACTACACCCGAGTATGGTGCTTCAGGAAAAACATACTGGTAGCAGTAGCCTATAGAGAAATGGAAATGCCTCAGTTTGTATAAAAGGATGATAAACAGACCGACATGCCTTTGCTATGGCTGGTCTTTCTGGTCAATTTATTTATAGTCTGAAGCTGATGATGTACTTGGCACACACATATAAGTATAACGCCAATGAAAAAAGTTTAAATAGCAATGTAAATTGTCTGAACAACAATAATGATATGATAAATTTAGCAACAACCGTCTTCTAAATATATTAAGATAAAAATGGAGTAGAGATTCTTCCCTTCTGAAATCTCTTTCATTCTTTAAATGGTGGGCACATTTCCTTGGCTATCTATTATCAATAAGAAAAACTTTAAAACATAATACAACACTTGCTACATTCATAAGAAGCTAATTGCCAGTTCAGAAAAAATGTCGTTTCTTGTAATTCCTACAATTAGAAGTAAATCCATGTTGGATTTCTGCCCCTGCCCAAGTGCCATCTGTATGTGCATGCATTAGGAACGAAGTCAAAAGCAAAATTGTCAGTTCAACATTTTTCTGCACTACAAATATATGCTTGAATTGCCTTGTGAGATAAGCAGGCATTGGGAAAAAGAAACTGGACCTATTGTTGATGCCATCTACGGGTGTTTTTTTTACCTTGTGGAGCACGGCCACTCCTGCCGATGACGCTGGCAACCTTCTGAAGAAGGGAATCGAGTATGCTGGCTATGAAGAACAGAGAATACAACCAGATCGAACAAAATATGCAGGCTGATAGTCGCCAAGCTGCACAGAAAACTGATAGATTAGTAGGACTCCTGAAGTCATAGATTAGTAAGCTCACAACAATTAGTATTTCATGAATTGTATGGAGCAACACGTGGCTTGAAAGAATGCTTAATTATGAAGAAAAACAATCCTGAAATAATTATTTCACACAAGCTGGTTAAGCCATTCCACCGAGCATCTATATGGCGTTCTTGTAACCTACATATATCAAACAAAAGAGTAAGTTCTGCAGACATGGAATTAGTTTCTTACCAAAGAAAACATACAAAACTATGAACCAACAAAATATGAAGTTCTGTAAGAATAGAAAAGTATGCACAAAAGCAATCTGCCTATGGCAGATGCACCCCTGTTTCTCCAGGTACTTGATGATCGCCTCCATGGTAGCTGCTGCTAGAACTGTGAAGCAATGATCGACATCCTATCTGAGCCATGGCTGCAGCGCGGCGGCAACCAAACCGGTGGAGAACTGTGCTTCTTCCCCGACGACCACGATCGGTAAAAGCGCGCCACTGATTGGATGACAGGTCCATGCCCTTCGAACGGATCAACATATACACTCGTTTGACTCCCCCGGCTACAGACCTACAGTCGTGGTCCGAGACGTGGTGCTCGAGCTCGTCGTTCTCTGCTTTGAATGGATAACTAGTTTCACCACTAACAAGATCTTAAGTACAGTTAACGTACGTGTAGATAAAAGTAAATACTGTACATACATGCATTGATGACAATGAAAAAACTTCTACAGCAATATACTCTCTTCGTTCCAAATTAATTGACTTCCATTTGTCCACACATGTATGTATCTACATGTCTAGATACATCCATGTGTGGACAAATGGAACTCAATTAATTTGGAACGGAGGGACTAGATCACTATATATTTGGGCTGAAGGGCAGGCTCTTTCAGGTCAAGATCACTGCGGAAGGTCCTATGGCAGCTATCCTTGTGGACGATGATAGAGAA
Source organism: Poa pratensis (assembly GCA_947311845.1). Classification (NCBI taxonomy): domain Eukaryota; kingdom Viridiplantae; phylum Streptophyta; class Magnoliopsida; order Poales; family Poaceae; genus Poa; species Poa pratensis. The sequence continues at coordinate 22,744,321 of CAMZMU010000070.1, read as the reverse complement.
AGTACTACTCCTAGTACGTCATTTCGATACAATAGAAGAAAAAACATTTAAAAGATATACCGTGGCAGGAAGTGTTCGAGCTAATCCAGCCCCTTGGAACTCTTTTATCTTTCCATTGGATTAATGTCTCGAGTTGGATCTTTTTATCAGCCCTTCCGGGTGGACGGCGGGATATCGTCTAGTCCGTTCTTGCGACGGGAGACCTCCGGCCAAAGCGCGGCGAAGGTTCTGGACGTTGGTTGCGTGCGTGGCGGAGTTCGAATCTTGGGACGGTGGTTGCCGGTCTTCCGGTTGGTACGTAGGGCAGCCGTTGAGGGCCACGCATGCTCAGGCGGGAATGCCGCGCTGCTGGCCATGATCCGCAAATCAGTCGACATGGTTTGGGATGGCAAGATGTCCGGCGAAAGCTGTGCTCAGATGCGATCTAGGTCGACGACGACGGCGTCCATGGGCACTGCTACCTTGCTGGAGGCGTGTCGATGCCATTCTTGTATCCCTTCCACAGACGTTCAGGGAGAAATCTTAGATCCAGCCCCGGATCGGACGATGGTGGCACTCGTGGTCGTGTATCCCTCTTGGGGGCATCGTTTTGGAGCTTCATCGACTGGAAGATCGGTCATGGCGACGGTGATGGTTTCCCGGCGTTCGTGCGGTATCCAAGGTGGAGCGGCGTCGTCTTGCTGTGTCGGCCTCCGGGACTCGGCGGCGTGGCGCCGCAATGTCCCGGCGGCGATCGTGCATGCGTAGATGAGCGTGCACATGGTAGTGGTGTTTTCTGACACCGTGGTGGTGCTGATGGCTGACCTGACAAGGGTGTTCGCGTCGATGTGGGTCAGCGGAAGATGGTGGAGGCAACTTCTGGAGCGTGTGCACAAAGCGATATCTCTGGAGTTAGCCAAAGAGCCGACGATGGCTGTGGCCAGGGAATAAGGCCCCATTCTCTCTATTGTTTGTGCTAGTTGTGGTGTTTTCACTGTTGGCAGTTTCGGCTTGTATCTTCGTTCGTTATTAGGCTCTTGCCAGCTTATGTTGAATAAATGAAATAAAAGCCCTATGCGTCTCTTCGATGCAGGGTGGGGCTCTTACCCATTTCAAAAAAAGAGAAAGGGAGTTTGAAAAAAAGAAAATCAAATTATGAAGAAATTGTACGAAGTAAATACTACTTAGATTTAATCTACCGAGAGAGTAACACTAGTAGGAAAATGACTATAAGCAATTGCTTACTAGCAGCGTGTCCGACAGCTGAGCGCTGCTGGTAAGCCTTACCTCTATAAAACACACGCTACCAATAAGCTGGGCCCACCTAAGAGGCTCGGTACAAACTAGTGGCACCGTGCGTCCTGAGAATACGACTGCCACTAAATCAATACTGGTAGGGCGCCCCTCAAAGACCGATCGTGTCGTCATGTTGCCGGCCCCGGTCGACTGTACGTGCGCATATATGCAATGCAAGTTGGAGAATGGTTGTGAGATGAATTGCTCAGTCCTCTGTGGCGAATGCCTCCGCTGAGGCCTTCCCTCACTTGATCTCCCATGTCATTCTCGATTCCGGCCTCTCTCCCCGTCACCAGGAGCCATGATGGCCGGCGGTGAGGGGAGGGGGGTTAGGATGTGTACAATAGTTAGGGTATCTAGACTTTTCTCTTCCAATAAACAAGATCTGGGTAGTTCAGCTTCTTTCTTTCTCTTTTCTCCTGGCCATGGTGGTCGGCCGGGAGGTCGGGAGAGGTGGATGGGGCCTCGGATCCGGAATGTGCTCAATGGATCTGGTGCTTCTCCCTCTAGTGACATTTTCCCTTTCGCTGTGGAGGCCGTGGTGGCTGCCCACGGGCGGTGGGATCGTCGCCGTTCAGGTCGGGCGTGGTGGCTACAAAGAGGGTCTCGGGTTGACGAACTACTTGCGAACCTCTGCTTCGGTTTGAAGGATTTAATGGTTGACCTGCAGGTTGAGATCGATTCGTCCTATCTTGTCACTGGAAGCGGTAGGGCTGGCGTAGCCTGCTGAAACGCCTATTGTTGGGGCTATGCAAAGAAGAATTAGTGTCAGCACGATAGCTTCTATGAAGCTGGAGGATATCTGAGGTATGTGCCAGATAGGCAGATAGTGAGTAATAGCCACGAAAGGAAGGTGATGTTGGATAAGGCCATGAAGGCTCTGCTGTATGCTTTCAGTGAGCGGCATTTTCTTTGTTGCTCTAGTTGCACTTGCCGGTCATTGTCACATGAGTAATCGTCATGTTGAAGATGCAGTCTCTATGCTGTTCAGGCTTTGTCACTGCCTCACCGGAGGTGGACGACAACTCCTCCGTTGTTGATCCCTCGATTCAATGGCGGGGACTCTCTGAGTTAGAGCTCGGTGAAGCTTATTCGAGATCTACAGCTTAACTTTATACCTCATGTGCATATTCCAGATAGACCGTTGGGCAGCCACCCACGGGCATCAACTGGATCACACCTACATCGAGGCCCTTTAGGACCGCAGATGTGGCTATATCGAATCCGAGTTGTCGTCGGATGAACGATCGCCATATGGTTCCATTTGTATTATTCAACATCTTCATCATGAGTTTAGATCATCCTCTTGTATTGTGTGGCTAGGCACCTACCTTTCTTGCTCTACCATAGAGAGCCATGTAATGATGTACCTTGATCCTTAATGTTAATATTTCTAGTTGTTAAAAAAAAGATGAATTAATGCAATCGTGTGAAAAATGGGATTCATCTGGGCCCGCTCACGTCATTGGCTACCTGCTTCTTGCGTGGAGGGGTGGTACAGGTACCGGTCGGCCAAGGACAAATCCTATTTGCCGCCCGTTGCGGCGCGGGAGGTACGCGTCGCACACCCCTGTCGCCATAACGGGCCAGCCCATTTCCAATATTTCTGTTTCTTTTCTTTTTTGTTTCTTTCATTTTTCTTTTTTATTATCTTTTTCTCGTTTTCTGTTTTTTCACTTATATATGATCTTGAAAAATGTTCATTTTAAATAAATGGTCATGTTTTTAAAATGTTCAAATTCGAAGTTGTTCAGATAAAAATGTTTAAATTTAAAAAAACATCCAGATTTTTAAAATGATAATTTTTTAAAATGTTCAGATTTTAAAACTATTCAAAACTAAAAAAGTTCAGATTAAAAAATGTTCAAAATTAAAAAAATCGAATTTGAAAATGTTCAGATTTAAAAAATGTTTTTGGATTTGAATATGTTCAGATTTTGAAAATATTCAATTTTAACAAAATGTTCAGATTTTAAAAATGTTCAAATTTTATTTTTACGGATTAAAAAAATGTCATGTTTTTGTAAAAATTTAAGATTTGAAACAGAAAAAAGATATACCTGATAGGCCACGACCCAACAGATTGCCCCAGGAAAGAGAGGCGTGCGGCGCCTCCCGTTCGTGCCGCTAATGGTGCTGAACAGCCCCCCCCCCCCCCCCCCTCTCCCCACGCCAGGGCTGTTGGCTGCCGGTTGGAACATGCATGCATCCTAGTGTCGTATGTCCACCCTCCAAGGTGGGGTACGTGCGATGAATTTGCATGGCATTTGGACCAGTTCTTTTGTTAGCTTTATTGCATAAGCTACCCCTCCCCCAGCTTATTATAAGCCGAACAACTTATTACTTACGGCTTCTAGATTAGTGGTGAGATAACTAGTTTAGAATCCCAACCAATAAGCTGGACGGCTTATGGGAGAAGCTGTGAGGGGGAAGCTTATTTTATAAGCCAGCAAAAGAATTAAGCCTAACTTTCTGTTGAGAAGTTTTTTTTGTTTACCGTAAAGAGATCTTTAACCCCCAGATCGATCCCTAACCCTTTGACAAGGTCCACAAATATTGTTAGTACTATTTTCTCTATAGGTAGTGCAGAAACACACAAATCCACGAGCAAGCTCGGAATTTTCTGCACGAATTATTATTAGTTGGCTTATCAAGAGTTCATAGTCGTCACTCATGTATGGGCCACATATCTACACTGTTCCAAGGATAGCAAAAACAACCACATACACACACAGCTGATACAGTCACGCACGGATGAACTAGAGACGATCAATTATCTTCCGGCTGAAAAAACCAGCACCAAGCTGATACAGTCACGCACGGATTGATTGGGTTCAGCTCACCAGGACACAGCCAATGTACGGTCACGGTCCATGAAAATGAAAGGTCCGAGTCTACCAACTAGCTAGAGAGAGGGAGCGAGCTTGAAGAACAACTGTTCGTTGTTTTGGACTACTAGATCAAGTGGCGGCTTAATTGGTGAGCATGATACACTAGGGTATTAATATGCGATTCTAGCAATAGATTCAGCTCCCCCACGCGACCTAAATAGATCGTCTATGTCTAGGAAGGCGATAAATATAAAGCACGACTTTGATTCACACGTGAAAGTGCTATGTTCACGCCTCAGCAGCTTCAGCTACGACGAGTTCGATCGACAGATTTGATGCAAACAACTCGATCAAGGAACACAAGTAAATTGCATTGAGTTTGGATCGAGGGAGGTTAAACTGCATATCTTCTCCAACACAGCAATCTGTATATGAAGCCATGAAGGGACATGCTGTTTCGTTCTTGATAATCTGGGGATCTCCTCCGTAGTCAGGATAAATAGTTGCAATCTTCATTGGTTATTTTGTTGTACTTATACGTACTGCTGAAAGTCGGAACCGATGAAAATGATGGACAATATATTTCAACGGTTAGTAATATTGTTTCTTAAAAGAAGGAAACGGAGAAATACAGACGCAAAAAGTCCTTGATTGTTGTACTTGTAGAACCGCCGAAATACATGTCAAACCTATCCATGGCCCATGGGTTCAGTTCACTGGGACGCAGCCACTGCATGTGGGCATGCTCCAAAGCCAAACAGATGAAGGGTCTCGAGTCTGGCCGCTTCAAGTTGCCTTTGCAGAGATAATTCATTGTTTAGGACAAGTAGATCAAGTGTCCCTTGTAAGTGCTAACCTCGCTATTTTGCAAAGGATTCAGGTCCCCGAAGCCATCTGAATCATAATAAATGTCTTGGTCCATGAAAGATTAGGGAACAAAATAGACCCAAGTGGACAGTGTCATTATATACTCCTACCGTATAGTGATTTGCATGCTGTGTGCTTCGAATGGTGGTTATGGTGGTCTATTTAGAAGATACATGATTATTGTCGCTCACGCCTTGCTCGGGGTTTAATTTCGGCAATAATCATGCCGTATAACGTTGGTTGAATACAGCGGCGTGGGCTACAATGAGTTCGATCGACAGGTTTGATGTAAACAATTGGAACAACACAAGTTGCATCTATTCTGAGACGAGGTTTAATTTGCGCGTCTACTCTTCTCCAATTGTCACACATCTACTCTCTCCGTTCCAAATTAGATGACTTCCATTTGTCTACATGCGGATGTATCTAGACATGTTACATGTATATGTACATCCACATGTGCACGAATGGAAAATCATCTAATTTAGAACGGAGGGAGTACTAGGTCAAGAATCTGCCGCTGATTAAGCTCCTCTGGGACTCTTTGCGTGCATGGTCCAACAATGCCAAGAGAGAATCGTGATCGAGCTGCAAGTTGTGTGCCTTCGCGATGCTGGCTTTGCTGGTGGCAGACTATATGACTGATCTTCATGAGTGAAATTCGACAGCTTTTCACCGAATATAGACGTTTTCGCATAACAAATTTCCTCGCCTTCTCGAGACAGAGGGAATCACTACAGGAATGACGCTATACGCCGACGGCCGGAGGCTACGCCGACGGCTTTTTGTCGGGGCCGTCGGCGTAGACCCCGCCGCGGCCAGCCCGTCCTGGTGGCCCTCGGCGTACCTATTGCCGTCGGCGTAGAGACGCTACGCCGACGGCCACCCTCGGCGTATACTTTGCCGTCGGCGTATATCTCGTGCAGGTCGTCGGTGTACGCGGGCCGTCGGCGTAGAGTCATATTGGGCTTTTTTTAATATTTAATTTTTATATATATAGCTACGCCGACGGCAAAGCCGTCGGCATAGCTATGTTTTTTTTTTCTATTTCTCATTGAATATAGAATAATTCATATCTTTAAATCTGTAAATCGAGAAAATTCTTAATACTTGGGGATTATCCATCAAATATGTACTACTCTTTGTGACAATAAGATAGGTGTCTTTTTGCAACATATTTTTGGTACTTGCTTCATAAAAAAAGTCATTTTTGGCACTTAAAAAATGAAAAATGATATTTATAAAAATATTTTGAAAATTGTTTTTGGCAACAATGTTTGCCATACCGAGACACAGCTATGTGTCAAATATGGACACATTATCACAAACTATGGCACATGAATGGCCATAACTTGGTCATTTGGCGCGAAACTGATGCATGTAAAATGCATACATGAACTTTGCATTATTTTACTTATATTCCAGTCATATTTGCATCATATAAGGGTTATATCACTGTTTTATAATGATTTTAGGAATATTTGATATGTTTCCTATTTTTTATGGAATTAACCCTGCGCAGGAAGAAAACCCTATTTCTATATTTTAATATTTCAGGATCCAAACGACGTCCAAATGACCTGGAAATTTACGGCGTCAATATTTGGAAGGAAGAAGATCTGGTGCGAAGGAAGCAACAAGCGGAGGCCCGAGGGCCCAGATGAGTGGGCCCACGCGGCCCTGTACCTGGCCGCGTGGGCCCCCCTTTGGCCCTCGGAGCTCCGTTGCCGTCGATCTTTCCTACACCGACTCCGTTTTGACCTAAAAACGCCTATAAAAATAGTCCCCCGACGTTCTCTGGAAGGAGCGCCGCAGAAACACAGAAACACCGAAACAGAGACCTGGAGCTGCAGATTGGAGGGGGAAAACTCCGGCGGGGCGCTGCCGGCGTGGTCTCCATCTTCTCCAACGACTTCTCCACCGTCTCCATGATGAAGAGGGAGTAGTCCACCTCTGGACTATGGGTTTGTGGAAGTAACTTATGTATCTCTCTCTCTCGAGCTTCACTAATTAGTACCGTATGAGCTGCTGAACATGATTACGGTCATCTATGTAATACCTTTGTGGTGGATCTTTTTATGAGTTAATATATGTTTGAGATTGCAATGGTTTTGTTTCAGTTATGAAAGTAGATGCATATTATGTACCCCGTTCTTATTTACTTGTCATGATCAAGCATGTTTATGAGAGCGCGTGAGGGGGAACGTGTGCATTAGTTGGAGTAACGGGGGGTGGCTAGTGCAGTGAACGTGAGAGAAAGTTCTGCGATCCACTTGGGTGTTTTACCTTACTTTGTTGCCTCACTAGGGATAAAAAGAAATACCATGCTACCGGAGATGTGGGTGTGACCATTGCCACTACTCCATGACTAGATCTAGCATGTTCTTATTTTAACTTCATGTCATGATACTTATTGCTATACTCTGAGTTATCTTAATTACTGAGGTGTTATGATTTAGTTCGCATCTTGGTGGAGTATAAGAGAGACTAATAACCAAAAGGTCTCTATGTTAGGACGTGATGCCCATATAATTATAACTTGTCATTAAACTGTTGTGTTGCAATCTCATATGTCAACTCTAGTGTTCCATTGTCTACCACTTTATTAAAGAGAGAGTGCATTTGTGAAACCATGAACCCCGGTCCATTTTTAATCATAAGAAACACCTTTCCAACCACTTTTCCATTTTCTGCCATTTAAAAATCCGAAAATACAAAAACACTTTTACATCTTGCATTCATCATATAAAACCCAAAAATATCATTTATCATTGCTACCACCATCCTTGCATATTTATTTACCACCATTGCATATTTATTTCTTGTTTGCATTGCATATTATCTTGATATCATTCTCACACCTTGTGCTTGACAACCACTAGGTGAGGTTGAGGACCAAAACATTTACTTTGTTTTGTAGGTAACCAAAAGAAGGATAGGAAAGATAAATCTTCACTACTGATTCCCCGAGAGTTCGATATTAAACCCTCGAGTCACCCTCGTGGGGAAAACACGTCTTCCACTTACTACACACTCTGCACTTGGAGTCTCAACCTAACCCATTTACTTTTCACGCAGGTAACTACGTGAAGGGCCATCAAGAGTGCTTTCTGGCGCCGTTGCAGGGGAAGATACGAAGCTTCCTGCAGAATATTTTTCCCGTCAACTACACGCCATCAAGACTGTTTTCTGGCGCCGTTGCCGGGGAATCATTGCTGAAAGGTTTATCCAAGGGTCCCTGCACTAGCTCTGTTTTCTGGTGCCGGTTTATCCAAGGATATCTCACCAAGTCAACTTCATCACCAACTTGTGCTAACACCTAAGCTTGGGGAGGTTGCACCTACGTGAGCATCATCTTATCCATCTTTACCTTCAAAGCAATTTATTTGTTTTGTCATTGTCTTGCATATTTATTTTCAGTTTTGCATAAAAAATTAAAAAACACATAAAAACTTGCTAAAATGGGAGAAAGAACTAAGTTGTGTGATTACACAAACACTCCAAATGATCAATTTATTGCTAGGCCCATTGCCACACCTAAGATAAATGCTGAGAGTTATGAAGTAAGTCCTAGTTTGTTGAACTTGATAACTAGGGAACAATTTGGCGGTAGTGCTATGGAGGATGCCTCTATGCATCTTCATGATTTTGTTGAAATATGTGACATGCAGAAATTTAAAAATGTGGAAAGTGATATTCTAAAACTGAAGTTATTTCCTTTCTCACTTAGAGGAAAAGCTAAAGAGTGGCTGCATTCATTACCTATTGATAGCATTAAAACTTGGGATGATTTAAAAGAAGCTTTCATTAAGAAATACTATCCCCTGTTAAAATTTTGCAAAATAGAAACAACATTCTTTCTTTTAGGCAAAATGAAAATGAACATGTTGCTATGGCTTGGGATAGGATTAAACTTATGCTTAGAACTTGTCCATCACATGGGGTCAACGAATGGACCATATTACACTCTTTTTACAATGGTCTAAATTACATGTCTAGAAATATTCTTGATTCTGCTGCTGGAGGTGCTTTTATGGGAAAAACTATAGTAGAAGCTAAGAACATATTGGAAAGTATTTTGCAAAACTATAGTCAATGGCATACTGATAGAGCACCTAATCCTTCTAAGAAAGTGAACTCCATAGAAGAAACAAATGATTTGTCATCTAAAATGGATACTATTCTTGCTTTCATTAATAAACAAAATATTGAAAATGTGCCTTTGCAAGAACTAGTTGGTAATAATCCTGAAAATATTGATGTCAACTTCATTAGGAACTATGGTAATAATGGGTATGGTAACAACAATTATAACTCTTATAATAAACCCCCATATGTGCCAAACAAATATGCTACTAGTAATGTTTCTAGTGATTTGGAAAACACCATTAGATCATTTATATCTACTCAAAAGGAGCTTAATAAGGAATTTATATCTAAGTTTGAAAAACAAGACTCTTTGTTTGAAAGGGTAGATCAGCTCACTAAGGAAGTTTCCTCATTAAAGAACACCATTATAGCTCAAAAACATGAGGAAACAATTAAATATTGTCAAGAGGTTATAAATAAATCTTGGGAACATATTCATGAGCAAGAGAGAATTGCTAAGGAAACTATTATGGTGTGAAAGAGAAAAAGTTGAAGAAGTTAAAATGCTTAGTGAAGTAAAGGATCCATTGCTTGACTTAGAGAATTGTAGCTTGCATGAATTAATATCTATCTTACAAAAATTTGCAAGTGATCCTTCTATTAATGTTAACCAAGCTGGTTTTGGTTCTTATATTGCTAATCATGTTTAAAAGAAAAGATTGCTAGGTACAACCAAGAGGCTATGATACCACCTAAGCTTGGGGATGTATGGATTCCCAAAGTCCTAGTAACCATTGGAAAAGAGACACACCATGCTATACTTGATCTAGGATCTAGTGTCTCTGTTTTATCTAAAGAACTATATGAAGTACTTGAATTGAAAAATCTTGAAAAATGCTCTATTGAACTTGCACTTGCTGATGATTCCATTAAACATGCTTTAGGAAAAGTAAGTGATGTTATGGTAGAGTTACATATGACATTTGTGCCTGTTGATTTTCTAATCATGGATATGGGGAATAAAACCTCTAGTCCAATTATTCTTGGAAGACCTTTTCTTCGTACTACAGGTGCTATCATTGATTCAAAAGAAGGGAATGTGAAGTTTCAGTTTCCACACAAGAATGCATGGAACACTTCCCAAGGAAGAGGGACACACCATCATTCAAGCTCCCTCATGAGCTTCGTCCACAATAAACATCAAGTAAGAAGCCTAGCTATATGGCTATAAAGAAAGCGCTTTACGGGAGGCAACCCGGTTGTTTTTATTTGTGATTTTCTTTGTGTCCTCTTGCTGTAACAAGAGACTTAGTGTTTAGTTTAGTTTCTGGAATTTTTAATAAAGTGCCAAGTTTTACTCATTTTGGTATGAAAAGTTGCTTATAGCGTTCGGAGATATTATTCCTGCACGAATCTGTGCACGGTATGATTTTTAATTCTTATTCTGTAACTCCGAATGAGCTCATATTTAAACTGTAGTGCAACTTTTCATCCTCTGTATGCATGAATTTTTCGGAATTTTCCGACAAAGTTAAGTAGGGTAGAAAAATACGTTTAGCTGCTGCTGTTTTTCTGGACAGATTCTGTCCCATTTTGTTTGATGCATGCTTAGAACTTTTAACATGAATCTTTTTGATCCAATTGAGTTTATGAGTAGGCATACAACATTATACATTTCTGGACATTCATATGAATTTTTGTCTAAGGATTATATGCAGCAAGAAATCTATTTGTTTATCACTACTAATGTGCCCCACAGAAAAAGAAATGGGAGAAACGGTGTTTTGAAGTTTTTTCACAGGGATTAGAGGAGATGCACCAAGAGCTATCCAAGGATGGTGAAGACCATAAGCTTGGGGATGTGAAGACAACCCCACTGGACCTACACACTCTCGGTTTGCACACGTCTAACTTCTGTTTTTCGATCGAAACACTTTATCGCATAAACTTGGAGCGTCTTTTTGTTTGTTTAGGTTAGATTTTTATTTTGTGAGACCACCACACTATCATTTATATATGAGAGAGCTACTGGAAATTTGGGTTGAATTATGTTGGATGCTATTATAAGATTGGGAAAAGGGATGTTGAGTTAATTTTAAAAGATACATATAATTGCATGATTCATGAGCTTGTTAATGAGTAATAATTTGCAAATATTTTATCAAGAGCTATCTTTTATTCATGTTTTGATGCTAAATGTTATTCTACCTTGTTTTAACATGGATTAGTTAGTTCTATGGACACTCATGCATGCATTTAGATGGTCAACTTTCTCCCTCTTGCTAGCCCAAAAATTCCAACAAGCAAAAACTTGTTTCCAACACCTTCAACCAAAGTTTTTCCAGTGAGTCCACCATATCTACCTATTAGCTTTATGCTATTCCGAGTATGTTTATCATGATATTTGTGTTATCTATACCTCTGAATGAAAATGCTTATGTTGTTAATTGTTGTGGGAAAAGTTGGTTATATAGCTCTCTCGAACTTGATGCACACTTTACTTTCATTGCATAAATAAAATATGACCCATTGTGATTAAAATTATGATGTTGTGGACTTGACAAATGTCTTTGGTTGAGAGTTAGCTCATATGTGCTGTCACATGGCAAGCTTTCAACATTGCACTTCTCATTTAGTTGATATCATGTACTTTTGTTTATGGATGCTTACCATGGGTGAAATAAATGGGAAATGAAGTGAGTTTAAATGAGTTTGTATAAATGGTTAGAGAGACGCCTGGGCCGCTAATCTAAGCCATGCATCATTCATGGTGGAAATTTACTTACATGCTATGGTGAACCTTCTGTGATACACCTTACAATAAAAAGCTATCCAATGGTAAATAAAAAGGGTGTTGAGATTGTTCATTTGTTTGTTTGTCTTGTCATTTTGATATGGGCTTGTTCCATATCCTGGGACAAGAGGTACCCCAGTTGACGCTCTTAATGATACTATTATTACTTACAATGATATTTAACTTGAACTTGCTTTGTTTTCCAAGTTGAGTAACACATGGAGTAGGTACTTGTATTCAAGGGGCATGAGACTTTCAACCTGTACTTTGTCAAGCACACTACTCGTATTGCTTTCACTTTAAACTTAATCATTCAAGATGCTATGATAGGGGAATGAGAGCTTGACACCAAGGATTACCATATTACAATCATTGACTTAAGTAGAGAAGTTCAGAAGTTAGATGAAATTTATTCATGCTTTACCTCTACTCATATATATATCTTTCCAAAGTGTCCACCTTTTATATTCAGATTTTCACAATACTCTATGACCATTGTAGGATGTTCTTACTTATTATTATGCATACATGTGGTCCATAGTACTTCTTCTCTTATGTTACACTTTGTGAATTATCATTGAACATCCTTGCATTGAATACTTGATATCACTTCATAAACTATCTTGCATATTGCTACTCCTTTTAAGAATGAATCATTTGACTCTATGTAGCAATAGTAATCATCTTTGATATCCATTGATAGTATTAAATTGCAAAGTCCATGTTAGTTTTATCACCTTCATACTCGAGGACGAGTATAGGTTAAGCTTGGGGATGTTGATGCATGTAAAATGCATACATGAACTTTGCATTATTTTACTTATATTCCAGTCATATTTGCATCATATAAGGGTTATATCACTGTTTTATAATGATTTTGGGAATATTTGATATGTTTCCTATTTTTTATGGAATTAACCCTGCGCAGGCAGAAAACCCTATTTCTATATTTTAATGTTTCAGGGACCCAAACGACGTCCAAATGACCTGGAAATTTACGAGCATCATTTTGGAAGGAAAAGACTGGGGCGAAGGAAGCAAACAAGCGGAGGCCCGAGGGCCAATGAGTGGGCCCACGCGGCCTGTACCTGGCCGCGTGGGACCCCCCTTTGGCCTCGGAGCTCCGTTGCCGTCGATCTTTCCTCCACCGACTCCGTTTTGACCTAAAAACGCCTATAAAAATAGTCCCCCGACGTTCTCTGGAAGGAGCGCCGCAGAAACACAGAAACACCGAAACAGAGACCTGGAGCTGCAGATTGGAGGGGGAAAACTCCGGCGGGGCGCTGCCGGCGTGGTCTCCATCTTCTCCAACGACTTCTCCACCGTCTCCATGATGAAGAGGGAGTAGTCCACCTCTGGACTATGGGTTTGTGGAAGTAACTTATGTATCTCTCTCTCTCGAGCTTCACTAATTAGTACCGTATGAGCTGCTGAACATGATTACGGTCATCTATGTAATACCTTTGTGGTGGATCTTTTTATGAGTTAATATATGTTTGAGATTGCAATGGTTTTGTTTCAGTTATGAAAGTAGATGCATATTATGTACCCCGTTCTTATTTACTTGTCATGATCAAGCATGTTTATGAGAGCGTGTGAGGGGGAACGTGTGCATTAGTTGGAGTAACGGGGGGTGGCTAGTGCAGTGAACGTGAGAGAAAGTTCTGCGATCCACTTGGGTGTTTTACCTTACTTTGTTGCCTCACTAGGGATAAAAAGAAATACCATGCTACCGGAGATGTGGGTGTGACCATTGCCACTACTCCATGACTAGATCTAGCATGTTCTTATTTTAACTTCATGTCATGATACTTATTGCTATACTCTGAGTTATCTTAATTACTGAGGTGTTATGATTTAGTTCGCATCTTGGTGGAGTATAAGAGAGACTAATAACCAAAAGGTCTCTATGTTAGGACGTGATGCCCATATAATTATAACTTGTCATTAAACTGTTGTGTTGCAATCTCATATGTCAACTCTAGTGTTCCATTGTCTACCACTTTATTAAAGAGAGAGTGCATTTGTGAAACCATGAACCCCGGTCCATTTTTAATCATAAGAAACACCTTTCCAACCACTTTTACCACTTTTCCATTTTCTGCCATTTAAAAATCCGAAAATACAAAAACACTTTTACATCTTGCATTCATCATATAAAACCCAAAAATATCATTTATCATTGCTACCACCATCCTTGCATATTTATTTACCACCATTGCATATTTATTTCTTGTTTGCATTGCATATTATCTTGATATCATTCTCACACCTTGTGCTTGACAACCACTAGGTGAGGTTGAGGACCAAAACATTTACTTTGTTTTGTAGGTAACCAAAAGAAGGATAGGAAAGATAAATCTTCACTACTGATTCCCCGAGAGTTCGATATTAAACCCTCGAGTCACCCTCGTGGGGAAAACACGTCTTCCACTTACTACACACTCTGCACTTGGAGTCTCAACCTAACCCATTTACTTTTCACGCAGGTAACTACGTGAAGGGCCATCAAGAGTGCTTTCTGGCGCCGTTGCAGGGGAAGATACGAAGCTTCCTGCAGAATATTTTTCCCGTCAACTACACGCCATCAAGACTGTTTTCTGGCGCCGTTGCCGGGGAATCATTGCTGAAAGGTTTGTCCAAGGGTTCCCTGCACTAGCTCTGTTTTCTGGTGCCGGTTTATCCAAGAATTTCTCACCAAGTCAACTTCATCACCAACTTGTGCTAACACCTAAGCTTGGGGAGGTTGCACCTACGTGAGCATCATCTTATCCATCTTTACCTTCAAAGCAATTTATTTTGTTTTGTCATTGTCTTGCATATTTATTTTCAGTTTTGCATAAAAAATTAAAAAAAACACATAAAAACTTGCTAAAATGGGAGAAAGAACTAAGTTGTGTGATTACACAAACACTCCAAATGATCAATTTATTGCTAGGCCCATTGCCACACCTAAGATAAATGCTGAGAGTTATGAAGTAAGTCCTAGTTTGTTGAACTTGATAACTCTAAAAACACATAAAAACTTGCTAAAAATACTCTAATCTGTAATTTGTCATATACGGGCGGACAGTAAATTGTCCGGCGTTTCTCAACCGCTTATGGGAACGATGCAAATGATATGTCGTTGGAAAGATAACGACGATACGCAACTTTTTGTATTGGTCGATTTTCAAATTACTTACACTTTCAAAGTAATTTTAAAAGTTCTAAAATCATAATACTGATGTTTCACCGGAGTGACGAGATAAAATTGACGAGTTTAGCACTTTAATTCGTCATGAAATATATTACTTATAATAATTGTACTCATATTACACCATATGAAGCTTTTTCTACTGACATTTGATGCGTACAAAGCTTATATCGATGAGATTACTATGATACATTTCCGCCGCGAAAAACAGAGTACGTGAACTTATCTCGACACACACTTGAACTTCTCTGTTAATTCGTGTGTACTGCCGACGCGGTGTCCGTGTTTAGTGTTTACTAAAATAACAATAACTTTCTCATACTATCTTCGTTTCAGCTCCATGACCACTCAAAATGTTCGGAATGAAAAGACGCATCTAATAAATTTACCGGTGAAAACCTGTAATGAAAATCTCAAAAATCGATTTTAAGCTGGTTCTTTTGCGGTCAAACTTTGGTCAAACCTTTTTTACTCATTTGATTAATTATTTGGCAACTCATCCGACCTCAGAATTGAGTGATTCTTGTTGCGTCGGAAAGATGAAGTCGGTGAATATCTACTAAAAATGAAAAATAAATGTATAGTAGAATTGTGAGTATTATTCACTAAAATATGTTCATATCACATTTGTACTTCCTGTAAGTAGGGTTTGTACTTCCCCAATAAATTAAGTGTACTTCTAGTGTAGATTTTTATTTATTTATTTGGTGAACTTCTCAGCGAGATGTGAACTTTACAACCCAAAGTTGTGGACTTCATGATGTAAATATATGTACTTCCCCGTGAGGACCGTGCACGAAAATATTACTATTGGTTTCCGTCCCGGAAAAAGAAGAGTAATTGAACTTCTCTCAACACATCCCGATGCTACCATCGAAATTATGTACTTCCCGATGCTACCATGTGTACTTCTCGGCGGGGAAAGTGCACTTCTGAAATTCGTACTCTGTACCTTCCGGAGTCACGGCGTGTATTTACTATATTTTTAAATGATTTTTTCATATTTTCTGTGGGACCGTGTAAAACTTTGTACTTCCTAGAGTCAACGTGTGTACTTCTTATATTTTACGGACGATTTTTTTGCATTTCACAGCGACTTTTCACTTTCGACATTTAAACTTTATGCTTCTCAAATTTTTTTTTGTCCCATTCTGTATTGCCTTATAACTTGCACTCAAAATTTCTCCGCTTCTAATGTGTACTTCCACGAAGTACAATTTTACACAGAAGTACAGTTGTACTTCCACGAATGTACATCTGTACTGCTCCGCGCGTCATCTCTGTACTGCCTCTTATATGTATGAGCGATTGTACTTCTCCTTGCTGCCTATTTGTACTTCATCTTGCCCTTATCTGTACTTCTTGGGTTATTACAGTTGACATACGTCATGTACTATACGTGTACTTCTCGAATTGGAGCAGTGCACTCCCTAATTGATCCAAGTGTACTGCTCACAACCAATGAACTACCGGCGAAGAACCTGCACTTCGTGAAGTCACTATTTGTACTCCCTATAAAACAAAGTACTTGGACTTCTATTGACGCCTATGTGAACTTCTCGGTTAAGTTGTGTGTATTGCCGACAGGGTTTACGCGAGTAGTGTTGAGTAAAACAGCGATAACTTTCGTAGTTTGTTTTAGGTCATGACCACTCAAAATTTCGGGCTGAAAAGACACATATGATTTATTCCGTCCTGAAAAATTAGAATACTGGACTCACTCAACACAATATTGAACTTCCCAGTACTTGCCGGCGGAATTTTCGTGATTAGTGTTCAGTAAAACAACGATAACTTTCTCATACGGCGTTCGTTTTAGGTGAATGACCACTCAAAATGCTCAGGTTGAAAAGACGCATCTATTAAAGTTACTGGTGAACGATAATATGAAAAATCGATTTTTAAGTGTGTTTTTCTCTCGGTCAAAGTTCGGTCAAACCTATTTTGCCCCTTTAAAAAATTATTTGACAACACATCCGACCTCTGAATCGCGTGATTCTTTTTGCCTTAGAAATAAAGTCAGATTGTATCTACAAAAAATTGAAAAACGTGTACTTCTTTCTGTAACTATGTGTACTTCCGGGAGGAGATACTGCACTTCCGATAACGATTATTGTCATGATCTTTCTGCATGTACTTACTATGTAACAGAGTTATTGGACCTCGCTACACACACGAGTGAACTTCCCAGTATATGTGTACTGCCGACGGGTTTTTTCGTGATTAGTATTAACTAAAACAAACAAGTTTAGTTTGGGTCTGTACTTCCTATTATTAAAGTGTGTACTGCCTGTCTTATGTATGTGTACTTATAGGCGGACATTTTAATCTTTTTTAAATTTCATAGTGGATGTGGACTTAACAAACCCAAATTGTGTACAACCTGATGCAACCATGTGTACTTCCCGAGGAGATCCTGCACTTCCCGCGATTTGGTGTCCTTTGAAGTCACTGCGTGTAATTCCTATAAACTTAGTAACTGGACTTCCCACGACACATGTCTGAACTTCTCGGTTTATGCGTGTGTACTGCCTGTCAAAGTTTTCAGGATTAGTGTTAACTAAAAAGAGACAACTTTTTCATATGGTGTTTGTTTCTTATATATGACCACTCAAAATGCTCACCCGAGAAGACACGTCTATTAAAGTTATTAGTAAATCGTAATCTCAAAATTGATTTCTAAATGGTTTTTTCACGATCAAAGTTCGGTCAAACCTTTTTTGTCTTTTAATAAATCATTGGCCACTCATCCGACCTCTGAATCGAGCGATTCTTTTTTCGTTGGAATGACGGCGTCAAGCCAACCAAATTGTATTGCCGACGCTAATACTGCCAATAATGATGCACGTGTGAATTTCTTGGACCTTTTTTTTCATAGAAAAACTGTTAAAATCAACAGGGAAAATATCTGAAGAAAATGCGGCCATACAGATAGTGCCAGACCGAATTTGGCCATCCACGCTTGGGCTGGTACGGTAGCAATGTGGCAGTTGCGAACTCGGGGAGAATCCGCTGGCGGCCGCCGGCGAACCGGGCGCAACTGAAGCAGACATCCTAGCCTGCGGCACCTAGAGCACGCGACATGCAGGTCGGCGACGCCCCTGGAGCCCTTGGCCGGCTGCGCCCTGGAGCCCACGCCCTGGCCGGTGGCGTGCTAGCCGTGAACGCGCCTGGCAGGTACTGCTCACGTTTCACGGCTGTACTGCTTTATCTAACATATCTGTCCTTCTATCTGAATTTCTTTTTTCGTCGATGCGCACAAACTGCAAACAGAAGAATAGAGAGCAGTTTTTTGAAAGCAAGAAAACACCACACGGACGTCGCTCGTGGTTGCCGGCTGAAGGAATCCTCTGTGTGGTTGTGCACGTGAGTAGTTGGTCAGCACGTGGAGGCGGACACGCATAGACAAAATCCGGCGGCCGAGCATGCGGCGAGGCTTACAGCTGAAGTACAGAGCGGTACCTAATCGGAGCTAGGCAGTGCAATTACACAATACGGTACAATTAGTTTAAATTTCATTAGTGCACCAACTTAACTAGGCAGTGCAATTGCTCAGCACAGGCAGTTCAATTCCTCGGCACGAGGCAGTGCAAAGAAACTGAAACTTAAATTCGTTGTGGCCATCTCCCTGACCACATAAACAAAGAAGAAAAATGCTGCTGCAGTACATATAAAATCTATTCGCGTGTCTCCATGGACAGAGCTAGGCCTGCTCGTTTTGATAAAAAATCTGACAGAAATCAAAGGCGGAGGCATCCGCGCGCTCCGGTCCAGCGGCAATTCCAGGCGGCAACGGAAGAGGCCCATGCTCGCCTGATTTGTCTGCGGGGGCGCTCTCTTTGTGTACGTTGCGCGGCTGTCGGCAGGGGATTTTTGCTGCTGCTGCGAGTCGCGTCCGCGTCAGAGCTATGGATTCTGGCGGTGGGCGCTGCGAGGTGTAGGAGGACGGGATCGACTGGTTGGACTCGCCGCGACATTGACGAGGTCTGGTGCGGCGACCTGCATTCGCGGGCGGGGTTATGGAGCCCGGGGCAGTGTCGGCCGGCGGCCGGTGGACGGCGCGGCATGGGAGGCGAGCAAGATGACCCTGGAAGCGACCCGGTCGCCGGTGCCGCCGGCACAGGGACGACGCGCAGAGGTCTGGATCGCCGGCGCCAAGGAGAAGGCCCGTTTCGCCGGCGGCCGCACGCACTAGGCGGAGCGGAGGAGGTCCGGTTCGCCGACGGCCGCACGCACAGGAGGTCTGGGTGGGGCGGCGCCCGGCGCTGGAGGTTGGGTGGGCGGCGCCCGACGCGGGAGATCGGGGTGGAGCGGCGCCGGCGCAGAAGGTCGGGGAAGGAGAGTGCACGGGAGGTTGGGGACGACGTGGGTAGCACCTGTTTTTCCTTTCTATGACACTCGAAACAGCTCCTTATACACGCGACCGGTTGTAGCGCACTTAAAATACAACCGGTTGTAGAATATACCTACCCTACATAATCATTGTCAATTATTCAAACAAATTTTTAAAATTTAAACAATGAAAAATTGTAACATCATAACCGAGTGGTTAATATGATTGATAGAATATTAATATGAGTAAGTTCTAACTTCTCATTTGGCAGCTAATCTGGAAGGAACTCAAAAGTTAAGCGTGCTTGAGCTGGAGCGATTTGAGGATGGGTGACCAAATGGGAAGTTTGACCAGGGTAAGTATTTTGACCAATGATTAAGTGTGTAATTAAAGATTAAAATATGTGGCTAAGTGGGAAATTTCGAAATAGAAATAAAATAGATTTAAAAAGTTTTAAAAAAATTGAAAAAAAATTTGAACAAAAAATTTAAAAAAATTCAAAAAGTTAAAAAAACGGCATAACCTAGGCCGACGGCAATCGATACGCTGACGGCGAAACGGGCTGATTCGAGGGCGTATACATATGCCGAGGGCAATCCTGCCTATGCCGACGGCTTCCGGCCGTCGGCGTATAGCGCCATTCCCGTAGTGAATTAATAGATGGCGTTCAATATATGAAGCAGACCGTCATGTGGTACTAGTCTCGTACTACACGGCTCGATTCCTCGTCGTACTAAAATATTGTAGATTCATAAAATGTACATCCATGCTTGGGTTCAGCTCATCCGGACAACCCAAACCAAGGTGACTACGTACATACGAAGAAGTTGGAAGCTTCTTGCAAAAAAAAAAAAAACAAAAAAAGGAGATTAATTATTGTACTTTAACTTGCCTTTCTTAGCAGCCATATATAGTAAACTTGCCAGAGCTCATCTTGAGAAACAGCTCACACATTACATTGTTTAGGGCGAAGACCAAGTTGTCCGTTCTTCCTTGCCCATGAGTGTACATAGAACAGTACCCATGAAAATGAGCTCCCAATGCAAAATGAGTAGTTCGTACGTACTCCCAAGCTGTTTAGTTGGACGGAAAAAATATCAAAGGGTTGAAGGTTGTTCAGGTCTCTTGCAGCGCGGTTGCTAGCTAGGGGGTGCAGAACCAACCTAATATGGATGGATGGTTAGGACTTAGGAGGGTGGTTGTATCGCCAGCCTATTAGAGTTCAAACCACATATTTGATGCTAGTGTTTAGGTGGAATATTATTCAGTGGGAGCTGATGTTCCCGTCGAAAGTGAGTCGCCCGTGGTAACTTCGTCAATCTCAACAACCGATCTGTCGACTCAGTCTATCGGAGAAGCTCATAGGAGTAGGGTGTGCGTGTGTGCGTTCATAAGGGTGAGTGTATGCGCGTGTATGTCAGTGTCTGCATTGTGTTTCACAAAAAAAAAACTAGGAGGTACTTGTATTTGGCGGATTAGTATTTGGTTACTCTTTTCTTTTTAGGTACTGGCTTGCACTTATAGAAATTATTGAATCCCTAAAATTTGTTGTTGTATTGATTGGACCCTCGTGGGGTTTATAGAGGTACAAAGGGGTAGAGGATTGGAGTACAAGGCAAGTCATACTAGGTTTAAACCGAGTCTATCTCTAACTCTAGAATATTCCAATACTTCTACTTATTATACTTCTAACAGCACTATCCTGTTTCATATCAGCATCCACAGAATTGACATGTACAAATTAATTACCATGCAGTTGAATCTGGAGCTAGAGTTGGACGTCTTTGTCTGCACACTTAATTAGGGCGTGTTTGGTAGGGTGGGTGGGCTGAGGTTTCCCACCTAATACCACTTTCGGTTGTTTGGTAGACTGCTTGAGACTTCTCAGCCATACCCACCTCCTACTAGAACTGCCTCTCAGCCAGGCCCGGGAGAGAACCTCGGAATGAGCTTCACAACCTAGTCTAGTTGAGCTTGCTTGTCGCTGCCTCCCGAAATTTTTCCCGCTCGACACGCGGATCCGCTAGGGTTACCGCACCCAATCCCCCTCACACCTTTCTTTCTCTCTCCGAACCCAATCTCACGATCTCCCGCACCCTCCTCTTCCACCATGCAGTGACCCCAGCGCCGCGGCCTTGCTCCACTCTCGAGCGCCGCCGCAGCCCCTTCTTCACCCCTTAGCGTCGCCACCCTGATCCACCCTGGAGCAAATTTTTAAGCACGCTTTGTTTGGATGCAGTTTTTGCTTCCCAGCTGCAAACGCATGGTGTTTGGTTGCTAAACACTGCTACTTCCAGTCACCACATCTCACTAGTGGTGACCTTACTATAGTCGAAGCTCATAAGTGCAGTCCTAGCTACTAGCAAATGGAAGTTCCTCACGACATCATAGTTAACCTAGCTACTAGCAAATAGTTCCTCACGACCTTACCACGTCAAAGTTCATCACTGCAGTCCTAGTTGTGCTTCACCTTCACCTTCTTGTTCTTCTTCTTCTTCTTCTTCTTCTGATCCTGGTGTCACCTCTAGCGTTCCACATTGCGTCAGCCCACTCCTGCCTCTTGGTCTTCCAAGCTTCTTGGTCGTGTGCTTCGACACCATGGCCACCATCATCATCGGTATCAGGTGTAACATCCTCCTCGTCCGGGAAGTACTCATCGACACCCCACCCTAAGATCCAGTTATGAAGAATGCAGCATGCAAGAACAAGCTTAACCTGGGTGGGGAACGGGTGGAATGGTTTCTGATCAAGGATCTTGAATCTGTTCTTCAGAGAACCAAATAACCTCTCAACTGTCACTCTTAGACTTGAGTGTCGCAGATTGAACAATTCCCTGGCATCCTTAGGATAGTTCCTCGCAGAGAACTCGTTGAGGTGGTACCTAGTACCCCTGAATGGTGGAAGAACACCTGGGCGACAAGCATATCCTGCATCTCCAAGGTAGAACTTGCGATCCGGAATATTGATCCCATCTGGTCGACTCATGCTGTCAGCAAGGATGCTTGCATCATGGGCAGATCCTTCGCAACTAGCTAGCACATATGTGAATTTCATGTCGAAATCCACAGCCGCTAGCACATTCTGGCTGGTGTAATGCTTCCTACCCCTGTATGCAGCAGCTTCTGACCTTGGCACTCTAGCAGTGACATGAGTGCCATCAATTGCACCAATACAATCCTGTTGACATGAACATTGAGTCAGGTTAACACCGGATACGTGAATAATGTCTGTACGAAATCAAGAACTAGGAAAACTGGTGTTCTCACTTTGAAGTATGGATACCACCTGTGGCTCTGTCGAATCTTTGATGTAGTTTGGCTAGATGGTGTCTTGATCATCTCTGCTCTGAGCTCTCCAACAGCGTACATAACTTGCTTGAAATAGCGAGATATAGTCTCACTAGATCGTCTGAAAGTGTTGTGAATCACTCTGAATCTCTGGTTATGACCGACAACATGAAGAAACATTGCCACTTGCTCTTCTATAGTGGTGTGGATGCTATCTTTCAACCACCCCCTGGACCGAAACCTCTCGACAAGCTTGCTAAAAGGAGCTCTGCCCATTCGCATCATGTTCACGGCCTCATCCTCGTTGTTGTTGTAGATGTAGTTCAGATTCGCAATCCTCTCCTGGTCTCGCCGGAACAATGGGTCATACCTAATTACACCCCTGTAATTGCGGCGTACTGCTCTATGATGCTTGTAGATGTAGTCCAGATTCGCAATCCTCTCCTGGTCTCGCCGGAACAATGGGGCATACCTAATTACAACCCTGTAATTGCGGCGTACTGCTCTATGATGCACTAAGAGGAGCCAGGCTTGCATCATAGCTATGAGTGCTGCGGCCTGAACGATGAGCGGCATACGACCTTGTCCGTCTTAGTGAAATCAAGATAAACGTGCTTGTATGAGAGTGGATGCGAAATCTAGCTAGTATGTACTACTTCTCTAGTCTAAGATCCAGGGGAAATCACGGTGATGCTGTTCGACTCTAAGATCCAACCGAAATCAGGTGGGGAATACTGCTTACCGCCATGGGAGAAGAGAGGACCGAGCTTTCGGTGCCGTGGAGGTGGCGGAGGAGAGTCAGATCTTGGTCCTCACGGCCGGCGCCGTCCTCTCCGAAGATCCAACTCGCCGAAGCTTCCGCCGCCGCCTTCGATGCAGAATTAGTTTGGTCTCTTCTCCCGCTTCCGGTGACAGACTAAAGAGGGGGTGAGGGTAGCCTTGGCGCCATACGGCCGCACCAATTTTCCGTCTCCCGCCATCTCCATGGCTGCATCCCCTCGGCTCCGTGCGCACGAGATTCGCCGCTACTGTAGGGGCCAAAAGGTGGCTCTGAAAAAACGGTCAATTCGGACGTTCCCCTTGGGCCAGGCTGAGGGGTACTTTCAGGTTCATGCGCGTGCGGGCCAAGCGAAAACGTGGGCAACCAAACAGCCCATTTTTACACCCCCAGACCTGTTTGGGGAGGTCGTGGGCTACCCAACACGCCCCATGTGAAGATGGGAACAAGGCAGACGCGCGGCAGCGCGTGCGGCCGCTTTCACGACGCCGGAAACCAGAGCCGTGCGTGTTACACGACTGGGCTCCGGAGCACGTCAGTGCCCACGTGCTGCTCGCGTGGATGGATGGTACAGTTACCGGCTGGCTGATCGATCGAGGCAGTTGGTTGCCGGCTGGAGATGCATGCATGGGTATTACAATGTCATGCTCATTTCCAATCCTTCAAGATTTTATGTGTACACAAGTTTTCTTTTTTTGACTCTACAACAGGAAATGCATGTCGAGGATTCCTACTGAAAGATTTGATAATTGGATGTTATATATTGTACCCTGCACCTTGCACCCGAACAGGGAGCCAGGAATCGAGCTCAAGGGGGGCAAACTTAGGCTAATTAGTGTTGTGATTTGTATGAGGGGGCTAAACTAGTTGAAATTCCAGAAAATAGGAGCTGCCATGGCTAAATTTCTAAAGAAAAGCATGAGCATTGGGGGGTGGGGGGCCTGAATCCATGAAACTGCACTGACCAGTAGAAACTAGAAACGCACACGTCAAGGACCGTCCAGAAAGTGCACCGGCCGGGTTCATTGAACATCACGGGACGTCGCGTACGCTTTCGGCCGATCCAGTGTGTGTACGCCAATGTACCACGTATAACTGTGCTTCTTCCCCGACGACCACGATCGGTAAAAAGCGCGCCATTGATTGGATGACAGGTCCATGTCCTTCGAACGGATCAACATATACACTCGTTTGAATCCCCCGGCTACAGACCTACAGTCGTGGTCCGAGACGTGGTGCTCGAGCTCGTCGTTCTCTGCTTTGAATGGATAACTAGTTTCACCACTAACAAGATCTTAAGTACAGTTAACGTACGTGTAGATAAAAGTAAATACATACATGCATTGATGACAATGAAAAAACTTCTACAGCAATATACTGTAGATCACTATATATTTGGGCTGAAGGGCAGGCTCTTTCAGGTCAAGATCACTGCGGAAGGTCCTATGGCAGCTATCCTTGTGGACGATGATAGAGAAAGTACTACTCCTAGTACGTCATTTCGATAAAATAGAAGAAAAAACAATTAAAAGATATACCGTGGCAGGAAGTGTTCGAGCTAATCCAGCCCCTTGGAACTCTTTTGGCTCGGGTGAAACACTAGCCGCCGCCGCTGGAGGAAGCCCTTTCGGGTGGACGGCGGGATATCGTCTAGTCCGTTCTTGCGACGGGAGACCTCCGGCCAAAGCGCGGCGAAGGTTCTGGACGTTGGTTGCATGCGTGGCGGAGTTCGAATCTCGGGACGGTGGTTGCCGGTCTTCCGGTTGGTACGTAGGGCAGCCGTTGAGGGCCACGCATGCTCAGGCGGGAATGCCGCGCTGCTGGCCATGATCCGCAAATCAGTCGACATGGTTTGGGATGGCAAGATGGCCGGCGAAAGTTGTGCTCAGATGCGATCTAGGTCGACGACGACGGCGTCCATGGGCACTGCTACCTTGCTGGAGGCGTGTCGATGCCATTCTTGTATCCCTTCCACAGACGCTCAGGGAGAAATCTTAGATCCGGCCCCGGATCGGACGATGGTGGCACTCGTGGTCGTGTATCTCTCTTGGGGGCATCGTTTTGGAGCTTCATCGACTGGAAGGTCGGTCATGGCGACGGTGATGGTTTCCCGGCGTTCGTGCGGTATCCAAGGTGGAGCGGCGTCGTCTTGCTGTGTCGGCCTCCGGGACTCGGCGGCGTGGCGCCGCAATATCCCGGCGGAGATCGCGCATGCGTAGACGAGCGTGCACATGGCAGTGGTGTTTTCTGACACCGTGGTGGTGCTGATGGCTAACCTGACGAGGGTGTTCGCGTCGATGTGGGTCAGCGGAAGATGGTGGAGGCAACTTCTGGAGCGTGTGCACAAGGCGATATCTCTGGAGTTAGCCAAAGAGCCGACGATGGATGTGGCCAGGGAATAAGGCCCCGTTCTCTCTATTGTTTGTGTTAGTTGTGGTGTTTTCACTGTTGGCAGTTTCGGCTTGTATCTTCGTTCGTTATAAGGCTCTTGCCAGCTTATGTTGAATAAATGAAATAAAAGCCCTATGCGTCTCTTCGATGCAGGGTGAGGCTCTTACCCATTTCGAAAAAAGAGAAAGGGAGTTTGAACAAAAGAAAATCAAATTATGAAGAAATTGTACGAAGTAAATACTACTTAGATTTAATCTACCGAGAGAGTAACACTAGTAGGAAAATGACTATAAGCAATTGCTTACTAGCAGCGTGTCCGACAGCTGAGCGCTGCTGGTAAGCCTTACCTCTATAAAACACGCGCTGCTAATAAGCTGGGGCCACCTAAGAGGCTCGGTACAAACCAGTGGCACCGTGCATCCTGAGAATACGCTGCCACTAAATCCATACTGGTAGGGAGCCCCTCAAAGACCGATCGTGTCGTCATGTTGCCGGCCCCGGTCGACCGTACTCGCGCATATATGCAATGCAAGTTGGAGAATGGTTGTGAGATGAATTGCTCTGTCCTCTATGGCGAATGCCTCCGCTGAGGCCTTCCTTCACTTGATCTCCCATGTCATTCTCGATTCCAGTCTCTCTCCCCCGTCACCAGGAGCCATGATGGCCGGCGGTGAGGGGAGGTGGGTTAGGATGTGTACAATAGTTAGGGTATCTAGACTTTTCTCTTCCAATAAACAAGATCCGGGCAGTTCAGCTTCTCTTCTTTCTCTTTTCTCCTGGCCATGGTGGTCGGCCGGGAGGTCGGGAGAGGTGGATGGGGCCTCGGATCCGGAATGTGCTCAATGGATCTGGTGCTTCTCCCTCTAGTGACATTTTCCCTTTCGCTGTGGAGGCCGTGGTGGCTGCCCACGGGCGGTGGGATCGTCGCCGTTCAGGTCAGGTGTGGTGGCTACGAAGAGGGTCTCGGGTTGACGAACTACTTGCGAACCTCTGCTTCGGTTTGAAGGATTTAATGGCTGACCTGCAGGTTGAGATCGATTCGTCCTATCTTGTCACTGGAAGCGGTAGGGCTGGCGCAGCCTGCTGAAACGCCTATTGTTGGGGCTATGCAAAGAAGAATTAGTGTCAGCACGATAGCTTCTATGAAGCTGGAGGATATCTGAGGTATGTGCCAGATAGGCAGATAGTGAGTAATAGCCACGAAAGGAAGGTGATGTTGGATAAGGCCATGAAGGCTCTGCTGCATGCTTTCAGTGAGCGGCATTTTCTTTGTTGCTCTAGTTGCACTTGCTGGTCATTGTCACATAATTGTCATGTTGAAGATGCAGTCTCTATGTTGTTCAGGCTTTGTCACCGCCTCACCGGAGGTGGACGACAACTCCTCCGTTGCTGATCCCTAGATTCAATGGCGGGGACTCTCTGAGTTAGAGCTCGGTGAAGATTATTCGAGATCTACAGCTTAACTTTATACCTCATGTGCATATTCCAGATAGACCGTTGGGCAGCCACCCACGGGCATCAACTGGATCACACCTACATCGAGGCCCTTTAGGACCGTAGATGTGGCTATATCGAATCCGAGTTGTCGACGGATGAACGATCGCCATATGGTTCCATTTGTATTCTTCAACATCTTCATCATGAGTTTAGATCATCCTCTTGTATTGTGTGGCTCTAGGCACCTACCTTTCTTGCTCTACCATAGAGAGCCATGTAATGATGTACCTTGATCCTTAATGTTAATATTTCTAGTTGTTCAAAAAAAAGATGAATTAATGCAATCGTGTGAAAAATGGGATTCATCTGGGCCCGCTCACGTCATTGGCTACGTGCTTCTTGTGTGGAGGGGTGGTACAGGTACCGGTCGGCCAAGGACAAATCCTATTTGCCGCCCGTTGCGGCGCAGGAGGTACGCGTCGCACACCCCTGTCGCCACAACGGGCCAGCCCATTTCCAGTATTTCTGTTTCTTTTCTTTTTTGTTTCTTTCATTTTTCTTTTTCTTGTTTTCTGTTTTGTCACATATATAATCTTGAAAAATGTTCATTTTAAATAAATGTTCATGTTTTTAAAATGTTCAAATTCGAAGTTGTTTACATTAAAAATGTTTAAATTTTAAAAAACATCCAGATTTTTAAAATGTTCAGATTTTAAAACTATTCAGAACTAAAAAAAGTTCAGATTAAAAAAATGTTCAAAATTAAAAAAATCGGATTTGAAAATGTACAGATTTTAAAAATGTTTTTGGATTTGAATATGTTCAGATTTTGAAAATATTCAATTTTAACAAAATGTTCAGATTTAAAAAATGTTCAATTTTTTTTACGGATTTAAAAAATGTCATGTTTTTGTAAAAATTTAAGATTTTTAGAAATAAAGGGCTCCTCGCCCCAGTTCCATTTCAACGAAACGAAACTTACAGACAACCATTTTACAGCTTTCGGGGAATAAAACGACAGAGATGTCGCCCCAGAGATGCAGAAGCTAAAAACAAAACACCAGACAAACTAAGATCTACTGATCTTTTGCCTGATGCGAAAAGGAAACCGGACCTAAACAATCCCAAATGCAGACATAACCGCTGCATCCAGGGTCTTGGCCAGCGCTCCACACACCCACCTAATGGCAGATGGATTCTAGACCACTCCACTCAGCATGATCTCCAAAAACGCCGCCCTCGAGAGGGAGAACGGCACCGAAGGTGTCGCCAGCATCCGATCCGAAGAGCCCGGATCAAGGGTTTCCCCCCGGAGATCCCGGGAAACGAAGTTGCAGCTGCAAAAATGATGCCTACTCCAGGGAACGACGCAAGATGCGCCGCCATCATCCGCCTCGGTTCTCACCGGCAGCCGCGCAAGTCGAAGCCCGGTGCTAATTGGACAGCGAGACAGCCGCCGCCGACGGCTGTGCAGATCGGAGGTGCTAGAATTGAGCCCCAAGGGACCCAGATCGAGCGAACCCCGTCGCCGCACCGCCCGTCGCCGTTGCCGCACGCCAACCGCCCCCTTGCCGACCGGAACTCCAGCCGCAGCCCACCAGATCGCCGTCCGCCGCGCCGCCGCTGCTCCGGACATGCCGCCGGCGTGCCGGAGAGCCTTGCCGCCGTGGTGCCCGACGCGCACCAAGTCCGGGCCCGAGGGTGCCGTCCCGAGCCGCCCACCCTGCGCGCGCGGAGGCGAGAGATCCCCCCCGCCGCCGGCGTCGACCAAGCTTTGCCCGGCCGAGCCCCTGGCGGCGGGGAGGGAGGAGAAAGGGGTGTGGGGAGGGGAGGCGGCGGCGGCTATTTAAGATTTGAAACAGAAAAAAGACATACCTGATAGGCCACGACCCAACTGATTGCCCCAGGAACGAGAGGCGTGCGGCGCCTCCCGTTCGTGCCGCTAATGGTGGTGAACAGCCCCCCCCCCCCCCCCCTCTCCCCGCGCCAGGGCTGTTGGCTGCCGGTTGGAACATGCATGCATCCTAGTGCCGTATGTCCACCCTCCAAGGTGGGGTACGTGCGATGAATTTGCATGGCATTTGGACCAGTTCTTTCGCTAGCTTTATTGCATAAGCCACCCCCTCCTCCAGCTTATTACATAAGCCGAACAACTTATTACTTGCGGCTTCTAAATTAGTGGTGAGATAACTAGTTTAGAATCCCACCCAATAAGCTGGACGGCTTATGGGAGAAGCTGTGAGGGGGAAGCTTATTTTATAAGCCAGCAAAAGAATTAAGCCTAACTTTCCGTTGAGAAGTTTTTTTTTTTACCGTAAAGAGATCTTTAACCCCCAGATCGATCCCTAACCCTTTGACAAGGTCCACAAATATTGTTAGTACTATTTTCTCTATTCCTAGGTAGTGCAGAAACACACAAATCCACGAGCAAGCTCGGAATTTTCTGCACGAATTATTATTAGTTGGCTTATCAAGAGTTCATAGTCGTCACTCATGTATGGGCCACATATCTACACTGTTCC
Source organism: Poa pratensis (assembly GCA_947311845.1). Classification (NCBI taxonomy): domain Eukaryota; kingdom Viridiplantae; phylum Streptophyta; class Magnoliopsida; order Poales; family Poaceae; genus Poa; species Poa pratensis. The sequence continues at coordinate 22,714,521 of CAMZMU010000070.1, read as the reverse complement.
AAGGATAGCAAAGACAACCACATACACACACAGCTGATACAGTCACGCACGGATGAACTAGAGAGACGATCAATTATCTTCCGGCTGAAAAAACCAGCACCAAGCGTTCCAATCAGTGAACCGCCGAGCTGTCTCGTACGCAGCAGGCAACGATAACGACCTCCATCGGAGGAGAAGGAAAAACCACACCACCAGGTCGCAATGTACCCTGCACCTGGAACTTCCCCGACGATCACGACGGGTAAAAGGGCACCCCAAGATTGCACAATACGGAGTTGTACGCGGCTGGATTGATTGGGTTCAGCTCACCAGGACACAGCCAATGTACGGTCACGGTCCATGAAAATGAAAGGTCCGAGTCTACCAACTAGCTAGAGAGAGGGAGCGAGCTTGAAGAACAACTGTTCATTGTTTTGGACTACTAGATCAAGTGGCGGCTTAATTGGTGAGCATGATACACTAGGGTATTAATATGCGATTCTAGCAATAGATTCAGCTCCCCACGCGACCTAAATAGATCGTCTATGTCTAGGAAGGCGGTAAATATAAAACACGACTTTGATTCACGCGTGAGGTCTTGTTTACTTCTAATATATTTTAGGCGATTGGAGGGGATTATCCTGTATCTCGGAAAATCCCGACTTGGTTGCTTACTTCTAGTGTATTTTACGGGATTAGAGGGGATAATCCATAGATATCTCCACCAACTATCTCATTTTTGACTAAAACAAAAACTCTAATCCATGCTAGTGTATTGTAAGAGAATAGTATTTGTGGGGATTGGGTGTTCACCAAATCTCTCCCATCCCCACTCCTCCCATCCCCTAAAAAACCCTTGGATTAAACAAGGCCTGAAAGTGCTATGTTCACGCCTCAGTAGCTTCAGCTACAACAATTTCGATCGACATATTTGATGCAAACAACTCGATCAAGGAACACAAGTTAATCGCGTTGAGTTTGGATCGAGGGGGGTTAAACTGCATATCTTCTCCAACACAACAATCTGTATATGAAGCCATGAAGGGACATGTTTCCTTCTTGATACTCTGGGGATCTCCTTCCTTTAGTCAGGTCCTGTCAGGATAACTAAACGTTAGGATGCAAAAACGGGACTCACTTGTCCCACTTATATATACTACATTTTGTACATGTCTAGCACAAAATTTTGGTCTAAAATTTTGTACTAGACATGCCCAAAATGGAGTATAAGTGGAACAAATGGGTCTGTTTTTGCATCCTTACTAAACATACCACGTGTAAAAGGTGGATAAATAGTTGCAATCTTCATTGGTTGTTGTACTTGTACAGTTGTACTGCTGAAAGTTGGAACCGATGAAAATGATGGACAATGTATTTCAACGGTTAGTAATATTGTTTCTTAAAAGAAGGAAATGGACAAATACAGACGCAAAAAGTCCTTGATTGTTGTACTTGTAGAACCGCCGAAATACATGTCATACCTATTATTGATGGGTTCAGTTCACTGGGACGCAGCCACTGCATGTGGGTATGCTCCAAGCCAAACAGATGAAGGGTCTCGAGTCTGGCCGCTTCAAGTTGCCTTTCTAGATAACTTGCAGAGATAATTCATTGTTTAGGACAAGTAGATCAAGTGTCCCTTGTAAGTGCTAACCTCGATTTTTTCCTCGATTAATACTGATTGTCACATCCCAAATTTGGAAACTAAGAAAAACTTAGTTTTTACAAGACCAAAATTCAGAACCAACAAAAACTTTTTGAAATATTTTACTGATGATTGTGTTTTCCATCCCATTGCTATGTTGAACCTATTGTGACTTGTTGTTTAAATTGTTTTGACTAGTAAATATAAGACCCAACCAATATAAAAATATATTTAACTTTGGTGATCATGTTATGACAAGAAAATATTCCATATATCTTTTCCATTCTTCTTTTGGCCAACTCCATTTCAAATGATACTTGGTTTGTCAACAACCAAAATCAATACCCATTATTTGAGAAAGTAAAAGTATTTCCAAAACTATGTGTTCCCAAAAATATGGAGATCTACATGCTATCTCCTACCTATCTTTTAGCCTTGATATTTTGCATTTGTATGCAACTCCCATTTTATAAACTTTGATTATCACTTCCTTTTAAAAAAAGAACACAAGTGGGAAATATATTACCCCACATAATTTGTCTTGCTCAAAACCCTTTTCAAAAATACCAAGGTGGAGTTGAGATAGTTCTAAACATCATCTTGTCATAATTAAGTGTGATCATTTTTATAAGATAGTATTGTTGACTATGGAAATGGTGGTGTGATTTATTCTTGTGGTTTGAATTGTGTGGTCTCGATTGTGTTGTTGATCTTTTGTGTATGCCACTGTTGATCTTGTTGTGTTTGTTGCTTGTGAGGGTAATTCCTCAGTTGTGCTTAATACTAGAATAAGACACACTTGACCACAAATTTGGTATGTGAATTGAATAAAAACAAACCCTCTAGAAGTATTCACACCTAATTGAAATCCTAAATTAAGGGAAATGATCTTATTTAATTTCCCTCTATCTCTATTCCTCTATTTTATGAAAACAATTATAATTCCTTATTCTAGGAATGAGATGAAATAATAATCATTTCAACCCCATCTCACTCCCTCCTCAAGTAAACATACTTTTCAATTTTAAACAAAACTCTCAAAGTATTTAACAAAAGGAAATTAAGATCATGATAAATAAATGATCTTAATAAATTATTTTCCCCTACTTAACTCTCTATTTTCTTCAAACAAATATTTTCTCTATGGAAATATAAAGTATTTGAAGTTGTCATATTTGTCAAGAAAGTTCCAAAAGTTCAAAACAATATTTTATCACTTGTTTTAAAATATTAAAGAAATGTTAATTTAGTTTTACCAAAAATGATTTATTCAAACCCTATGAACCAATGTGGTTCAAAACATTTTATTTTCAAAAGCCAATTTTTGTGGAGCTTCTACATGTATATGGGAGGCTACATGAATTTTCTCAGATTTTTAGAAAATGTTTAAGTGTCACAATTAAATCACTGAACAGCTACTGGTTTTAAAGGAAATAAAAGAAAATCAGGAAAAGGACCTAGGTGTAAAAGAAGAAAAGCAGGCAGGGAGTTTTCTGGAAAAACGTCTTCGCCTTCCTGTAGCAGCAGTGGCCGACGCCGCCGTGTCGTCGTCCTGCGTCGCTCGCCGCCCGGACCCCCCTCCCTCGCGCTCTCCTGCCGTGTCGAAGAAGGATAAGAGACCCCCCGAAGCCGCTCTGCTCTCCTCCTCCCTCACTCGCTCTCTGCTCTCCCTCTCCCTTCCTCTGCCTCGACCGAACCCTAGCCCATGGCCGAGCTCGCCGTTGCACGCCGCCATCGATTGGAGCCTCCCCGTCCAGATCGAAGAGCGCTGGAAGCTCCGCCGCGTCCTGCTCTGCGTCTTCGTCCATGGAATCGCTGCGGGGCGCCGTGGATCGACGGGGGCGAGTTCATCCTCTTCTTCTCCGGCCGCCGATATGTCGAGCAAGCCCGCGGGTGACTCAGTCCACCGTTCGTCGCCATTTTCGCTTCTCCGAGGTCCCCTCGCCGCGAGCTAGCTAATGGACACCACCTTTCCTCTCAGGTTCGCCGGAGTCGGCCTCGCCGTCCTCGCCTGCTCCCTGCTCGACCTCGCTCTGCCACGGTGCGTCGAGGAAGAAGATGACGGTGCCGTACCCGTTCGCGTCGCGCACTGGGCCGCAGGCTGGGCCGCCTTCCGCGTGGCTCGGCCGGATCTGGGCCAGAGCGAGCCCAGTGATGTTTTTTTTTATAGATCTAATATCTGCTTTTACTTCCTGTTAATTATACAGTGTAGCTTTAAATCTGTTGTGGTAGATCTATGTGTGCAAATATTATGATGTAAATTTTGTAGTGTTCCTGTGAGTTTTCCTAATCATTCAGCACTGGCTGTTTGCAAAATAATTATTTTATGTGCCTTCTAGATTTAATCTCATAAAAAGTATGTTTTTCACTAAATATTTAATATCTAGAGTTTTACAACTCCAAATATTGCAAACTAAAATTCCCTGGAAAGCCTGAAGTGGTACCTTTCCAGATCTGTTGGTCTTATATGCAAATGAAACCTAAAACCAAAGTTCTATTCAATCTTGTAAACACACCAGTAGCACTTTGGTGATTTTTGTACCTTTTTGTGAAATGAATTTTGGAGTGAATCCAATTGGTCTGTCTTCTATATGTATAGGAGAACATACCCCTAAATTGGTTTGAATTTAGGAGTCACTGATTGACTGTGGTGCTAATTATAAAGTTTAGGCATTTTCTGCCTATGTTTATTAGGACCTTATTAATTGTTGTGTTATAACTATATTGTTTTAGATGTGTTTCCTAGCTTGTGTGGGGTGGTAATCCACGGTTGTGATGTGTTTCCTTAATCTTGCTAGCATGTTAGGAGAGTTATTTGTGAATCATGTGTTGTTAGGGTTTTATTCCCTATATAACTTTTTACCTAGTAATTAGGAGTTGCTAGGCTTATTTAGTTTGATGTGAGAATATTGTGTGTTATTGATATGTATGCCTTGCTTGTTAATGGATGTTGTGGTACTGTTGTTGCATGTTATTACCGTTAGAAAGTTATAATATGTTAGTACAGTAGTGGTATTGGTTAGGCAAATTGGTATGAGTAATATAATTGCATGGCTTGATGAACTTGATGGATTTGAGTTGAGTACTAGCTTAAATATTCTGTTAGTGTATCCACCTTAGCTTGGTGAGATATTTTGAATTACCAAGATTATTTGGTAGTTTAACTTTTGTCTGAAGTATTTCCTGTTTAGGGAAACATGTTTGTCAGGTACCTCTAATTGAGGATATCTTGGTGCCCATTTGTTTTGGCATGTGTATGGTGTTATACTCCTGATTAGTATAATGCCCTTGTAAATGTAGATCTTAGTTGTTGCTTGAATGTTTAGTTTGATGCTTGTGGTGTGATTACGTGTTGGTATACCACTTGTGGTTTGGTTTGCTTATTGAGTGTTGTTTTATTTTCATGTTGCGACGCTAGAGATAAACGCTACCGGAGTGGTATTTGGGAAGGATTTATCGGAGAACGATGAGAGTTTATTTCTTTGATCAATGAGGAGAAGTCCAGGAACATCATGCTGAAATCAGGCAAGCTATCCTCTGAGCTTGCATTTATATACATCTATTTTTGGTTCACATGTTTTACTTATAAAGAGCAAAAGTGATTTATGTGGTGTTTGCCACAAAAGCTATGATTTTGAAACCCTTTTCCAAATATAAGTATATTATTTTGACACCCTATATGGAGATATTAGATGGAAATTCTTTTTCAAACTATAGGATGGGAAAAATATGGTTTACTCAAAACTCCTTTGGAAAATACTTGTGTGGTTGTGGAATACCGAGATGTCGGTGTGGAAATGGAGAAATGGTGAATGGTGGTGTTTATGAAAAATGCACATTGTGTCCTTGTACTTACAGAACAACCAATAATCTGTGCGACCACATTTACCCCCATATGGGAACAGGGCTTAGTCATATAATTTGCTCTTATTAGTATGGGATACCTCATCGACGGAGATGACTCCGTTATGCATGAGGGGATGGTTGGTGAACTCCCCTGACCCGGGTCCTCGCTCAAACTCTATGGAAAGATAAGGAGGAGGATAGAAGGTTTAATAGACCGCCGGAGAAAACATATGAGTCCTCACACTTGGGGTTGCCGACGGGGACCGGACTGAGTGTCGGTGGGAATTATCATATGGGTAGGATCCTATACTAGCATGAGCAAAGGACAGGCTATGGTCGGTGACTCAACTTCGCATACACCTTGTATGGCGGGACGTGGCTGACACGATGAGTTACCGGATGGGTGTGGGAAAAGCGTGCTACCTCTGCAGAGGGTTAAAACTATTCGAATAGCCGAGTCCTCGGATATGGACAGTTGGAAAGAACTGCTTTGACCATGTGCAAGTTTTGGAAATGTTTAAGATTTAAAAAGGAAAATGGAGATGTTGTATTTGTGCAACTATACCGACGAGTCGGTATGAGGTTGCTGGAAAAGAGGAGGACCCTGAGGGGCTATGATCGAGAAGTGCAAAGTTTTGTGTCCTGAAAGTGGAAAATGTTTTATGCAACTATACCCAGGGGTTGGTAGAAGGTTGTTGGAAAACTGATTTGACCAGGAATGGTTCGGGTCGGAAAAGGAGGAGTTTTGGAGAAATAAACAAATGGTGATTTTCCGGGAAAATATTTATAAAAGAGACTTCTTACCTTTTTCAACAAAGATGTGTTTTCGGGAAAACGTTTTAAACGAGACTTCTTACAAAGACAGATTTATGGGAAAAGTTCTAAAAGCCTTCTTTCCTTTTTCAATGAAGATATAGAGATTTCAAAACAAAGTGTTATTAAACAAAAGTATTTAAACAATACAAAGAGTAGTGCATGCTCATTCCGGGGGTAGTTTGCGAGTACATTCAAATGTACTCATATTGGTTTCGTCCCTGGCTATTGTCTTAGCCAGATTCTGAAGATGAGCAGTTCGAAGAAGAAGTGGTTAATGACGTCAATGCGAACTAGGGCGCTTCCCAGTCAGCTGCCTGTAGGGTTGGCAAGTGACTTGGGCTCCACGTTGATTGGGTGATTTCCGCTGCGAGTACCTGATGAAGCTATGGCTTCAATCAAGTAAGTAAATTTATTCGGTATTTATGGGTGTTCTGTGATATCAATTCGAGTTATGTGCAACAACAAACTGATCATGGGATTGTTGCAGGAAACATAACGGGTATCTCGGATACCTAATCCGGGGTCCCCACAGACTTGGTATCAGAGCCATCCTGACTGTAACAGACCTTAGTTAGCATGGACGTTAGTTAGTAAAGAAATATTTGATTAAAAATCTATTAATACCAAAAATATATTTTTCCAAGGAAGTCCAAAAAAAAAAAAAAAAAAAAAAATCCACTCTTCGTATCTTCTCAAATATTTCTGAGTCTCATCCCTCTATTTTAAGATTTTCCAAGGATTTCTCTACTCTCTCTTACCCGTTCAAAATACTTGACGATGAACCCAAGTGAGACCTGATTAGCTAGCACCTACGAGAAAAAGCTTCCATCTCAAATATTCAACATTCAGCATCAAGGTGATTGATCTGCAAATACCAAGATCGTCAGTATCAATAAAGCAAGAAACCTCGAAGACCTCAACTCAATATCGACAATTCCACTCAGTTACTACCTCGACAATCCCAAGTATTCCAGCTGAAGACTAAGGCGATAAAACGAAGACTTCAACAGCAAGGCGATTTATATGCGAAGACCGATGATCCGTGCAACCTTCCGAAATCGCAGTAATTTCACCGCCAAAGTTTTCCACTTGGACAAGGTGAAGAAAATCTTCGAGATACAAAGACCCATAGGATCAATAGGATAAGCTCGTTTTACTTGAGCAAAACCCATCTTCCACGGTATTAAACACCTGTTGGTGCTAAAAGTGCCTTGATTGATCTCGCTTGTGTGTGGCATTCATGTGTGTTGTTTTCCTTGTGTGTTTCACAAAATCCGTCTTGTCGGGAACCCAAAGTAACCACACTGTTATCTGTTGCTTTAATTTTGACTGTTTGCAAAAATCTTTTTGCCTTGTTGGCCATAGATGTACTTTTTGTATCCTTTCAAAAGTCCGACTTAGAAAACCCTTCAGAAAATTTTTCCCTAGTAAGAGAAGCAAGGTATGGAATACTCGCTACCCCAAGACTCTGCGACCTTCTGCAAGACTGATAGCGGTCTTCATACGTCGTTTTGTACAACCACATCAAGCCATCGAGAAAGGTGAAGATTCAAGACCCGACGGTAGATGACACCAGTCGTGTCCCGTCGGACTAACAAAAGAATATGAAAACTAACATAACTAACATAATTTATCTAACTTTAGATCTCTCATCTAACCAAATTTTGCAAAAGTACTAACTGCTTTTTCTAGACCAAGGGAATAAGCGCCATAGGACGACTCAAAACTAGTTGGTACAAAGGAGACTTTAGGAGGATATAAGAGTGTTGGACTATAAGAGTATTAGGCAAAAGGATCCCTTGAGAATCTAGTTGTTGAGATCAGAATTTGGTGGATGATGTTGGTAATATCAAAAATTTGGGGTTTAGAATAGAAATGAAAACTCGAAGAGATCGATAAAATAATTGGGTTGAACAGATGATATATTTGATTAATACTCCGGGGTTAACCAGTTGTGGTCCCCAACCATTGGTGGTTATCTGGAGCTAGAAGACGTGACCCTTGATTTAAGGTTTAGAAACAAAGGTCAAAGTTATTGGATTTTTAGGAAGCACTTGCTGATAAAATGATGTTGGATTGATTAGAAGCAAGTAAATTAAGAAGAATACTCCGGTGTTGGAATGTTTAGGGTGATCCCTAGCGCAAGTGACCTTGTACTAAATTCTTATGGAATTATAGGAAGTGGTCAAAAATGAGTTAGCAAATGAATAGATCGTTGTATTCAAGAAATAATTGGTGGAGGATAAGTGAATGTTTATCGGATTCTAGGAATCAATATGACTTGGTCTAGTAGCAAGACATTCTAGGTGACAGTAGTTTTCAGAGCTTGTCATGCTCTGTTTGGATTATTCTTAGAAAGATCGTTTATATTTGATTACGAGATCAAGGCCCAAAAGTGTGGAGATAAAATCTGAATTTGGTTAGAAAGTGGGGCAATTCTTGATGGTATGATCACATGATTGTTGGATGCTTTATTTAGTCTTGATGATATGATCGTGGGAAAATGACAACCTGAAGGAGTCAGATAAGATGAGATATGCCTATCTGAGGGAAAACTCAATCAAGAAATAATTAGTGGACCACTATGATTTTGTGATAGGATGTAATGGGAAGGTTATGCCCTAAAGGTTTGATGGATATCCGATAGATTGAACTATACTATGATAAAGAGTTTAAGCCCGAAGAAGATGATGGTGGATTAATAACTTTAGCTTGGGCAAGGGCCAAGATTCAATTAGCTGGTTGATAGTAGCAGCCTTACCAGAGATGTTGGGATGGTATTTTGAAGACTCGAGAAGTAGAGGCCTATATAAAGTTGGTTGTTTTGGATATTAGGTATAAAAAGTTTGATGTTCAGAGTATAGCACCCAACTCCCTTGAAAACTAACTTAAGCTCCCCAACCAGAAAGTTTTCCTAGAAACCCTAACTATTCTGGTGCACTCTAACTTACTTGTGAAGACACCTGCGAAGCTTCCTGAAGACCCGAACCAAAGAAGTCTTTCAGGATCAGCTTTTTTCCGCCAAGCCGAAGGAAGAAAAGCGTGAAGAAGATCTACCAGAAGTCACTGAAGAATCAAATAACGGAAGCACCTGCTATGGACGACACCAACCACCAAGCAAGCTGAGATTCAAATAGAAGTTTTTATTATCCTTTTTCTAACTAGAAACCGGAGAGAGTCGAGTACATAGGCTCGACGCATCCGGAAAACAATGCGTCCTCATCTGTGACCCTCGTAAGAAGAAAATATCAGGAAGTGATATCTGCACCGACCCCAAGCACCGAGGAATGACACCCAAGACGAAGATCGTCAAGCTACCCAAGAAGGACGATGCCTTCAAGTCAACCCCAGATGCAACCTTCTGCAGGACCGTTTAAAAATCCCCTTTTAAGGGGGGAAGACCTGCAATAGGTATACAAGAAAATGTTAATAATTAGTTCCTTGCGCCTCAGTCTTATAGTGTCGGGAAACAGCCAACCAGGACTCTCCCTCAGCGTCGATCGTTAAGTCAACCCCATCATCGAGGATCTGAACTCAGCACAGAAGATCATCGACAAAGAAAGCCTCGCAACATCAATTTGTCAAGATCTCTCATGGCGACCTTACTGAAGAAGCAACGACCTCGGAAGTATAGCCAGCCCAAAACCCGTGCCCTCGTACTCCCCTGTTACCACCGGGCAAATCTCGAGGACGAGATTTATTTTTAAGGGGGGAAGAGCTGTCACATCCCAAATTTGGAAACTAAGAAAAACTTAGTTTTTACAAGACCAAAATTCAGAACCAACAAAAACTTTTTGAAATATTTTACTGATGATTGTGTTTTCCATCCCATTGCTATGTTGAACCTATGTGACTTGTTGTTTAAATTGTTTTGACTAGTAAATATAAGACCCAACCAATATAAAAATATATTTAACTTTGGTGATCATGTTATGACAAGAAAATATTCCATATATCTTTTCCATTCTTCTTTTGGCCAACTCCATTTCAAATGATACTTGGTTTGTCAACAACCAAAATCAATACCCATTATTTGAGAAAGTAAAAGTATTTCCAAAACTATGTGTTCCCAAAAATATGGAGATCTATATGCTATCTCCTACCTATCTTTTAGCCTTGATATTTTGCATTTGTATGCAACTCCCATTTTATAAACTTTGATTATCACTTCCTTTTAAAAAAAGAACACAAGTGGGAAATATATTACCCCACATAATTTGTCTTGCTCAAAACCCTTTTCAAAAATACCAAGGTGGAGTTGAGATAGTTCTAAACATCATCTTGTCATAATTAAGTGTGATCATTTTTATAAGATAGTATTGTTGACTATGGAAATGGTGGTGTGATTTATTCTTGTGGTTTGAATTGTGTGGTCTCGATTGTGTTGTTGATCTTTTGTGTATGCCACTGTTGATCTTGTTGTGTTTGTTGCTTGTGAGGGTAATTCCTCAGTTGTGCTTAATACTAGAATAAGACACACTTGACACAAATTTGGTATGTGACTTGAATAAAAACAAACCCTCTAGAAGTATTCACACCTAATTGAAATCCTAAATTAAGGGAAATGATCTTATTTAATTTCCCTCTATCTCTATTCCTCTATTTTATGAAAACAATTATAATTCCTTATTCTAGGAATGAGATGAAATAATAATCATTTCAACCCCATCTCACTCCCTCCTCAAGTAAACATACTTTTCAATTTTAAACAAAACTCTCAAAGTATTTAACAAAAGGAAATTAAGATCATGATAAATAAATGATCTTAATAAATTATTTTCCCCTACTTAACTCTCTATTTTCTTCAAACAAATATTTTCTCTATGGAAATATAAAGTATTTGAAGTTGTCATATTTGTCAAGAAAGTTCCAAAAGTTCAAAACAATATTTTATCACTTGTTTTAAAATATTAAAGAAATGTTAATTTAGTTTTACCAAAAATGATTTATTCAAACCCTATGAACCAATGTGGTTCAAAACATTTTATTTTCAAAAGCCAATTTTTGTGGAGCTTCTACATGTATATGGGAGGCTACATGAATTTTCTCATATTTTTAGAAAATGTTTAAGTGTCACAATTAAATCACTGGACAGCTACTGGTTTTGAAGGAAATAAAAGAAAATCAGGAAAAGGACCTAGGTGTAAAAGAAGAAAAGCAGGCAGGGAGTTTTCTGGAAAAACGTCTTCGCCTTCCTGTAGCAGCAGTGGCCGACGCCGCCGTGTCGTCGTCCAGCGTCGCTCGCCGCCCGGACCCCCCTCCCTCGCGCTCTCCTGCCGTGTCGAAGAAGGATAAGAGACCCCCCGAAGCCGCTCTGCTCTCCTCCTCCCTCACTCGCTCTCTGCTCTCCCTCTCCCTTCCTCTGCCTCGACCGAACCCTAGCCCATGGCCGAGCTCGCCGTTGCACGCCGCCATCGATTGGAGCCTCCCCGTCCAGATCGAAGAGCGCTGGAAGCTCCGCCGCGTCCTGCTCTGCGTCTTCGTCCATGGAATCGCTGCGGGGCGCCGTGGATCGACGGGGGCGAGTTCATCCTCTTCTTCTCCGGCCGCCGATATGTCGAGCAAGCCCGCGGGTGACTCAGTCCACCGTTCGTCGCCATTTTCGCTTCTCCGAGGTCCCCTCGCCGCGAGCTAGCTAATGGACACCACCTTTCCTCTCAGGTTCGCCGGAGTCGGCCTCGCCGTCCTCGCCTGGTCCCTGCTCGACCTCGCTCTGCCACGGTGCGTCGAGGAAGAAGATGACGGTGCCGTACCCGTTCGCGTCGCGCACTGGGCCGCAGGCTGGGCCGCCTTCCGCGTGGCTCGGCCGGATCTGGGCCAGAGCGAGCCCAGTGATGTTTTTTTTTATAGATCTAATATCTGCTTTTACTTCCTGTTAATTATACAGTGTAGCTTTAAATCTGTTGTGGTAGATCTATGTGTGCAAATATTATGATGTAAATTTTGTAGTGTTCCTGTGAGTTTTCCTAATCATGCAGCACTGGCTGTTTGCAAAATAATTATTTTATGTGCCTTCTAGATTTAATCTCATAAAAAGTATGTTTTTCACTAAATATTTAATATCTAGAGTTTTACAACTCCAAATATTGCAAACTAAAATTCCCTGGAAAGCCTGAAGTGGTACCTTTCCAGATCTGTTGGTCTTATATGCAAATGAAACCTAAAACCAAAGTTCTATTCAATCTTGTAAACACACCAGTAGCACTTTGGTGATTTTTGTAGATTTTTGTGAAATGAATTTTGGAGTGAATCCAATTGGTCTGTCTTCTATATGTATAGGAGAACATACCCCTAAATTGGTTTGAATTTAGGAGTCACTGATTGACTGTGGTGCTAATTATAAAGTTTAGGCATTTTCTGCCTATGTTTATTAGGACCTTATTAATTGTTGTGTTATAACTATATTGTTTTAGATGTGTTTCCTAGCTTGTGTGGGGTGGTAATCCACTGTTGTGATGTGTTTCCTTAATCTTGCTAGCATGTTAGGAGAGTTATTTGTGAATCATGTGTTGTTAGGGTTTTATTCCCTATATAACTTTTTACCTAGTAATTAGGAGTTGCTAGGCTTATTTAGTTTGATGTGAGAATATTGTGTGTTATTGATATGTATGCCTTGCTTGTTAATGGATGTTGTGGTACTGTTGTTGCATGTTATTACCGTTAGAAAGTTATAATATGTTAGTACAGTAGTGGTATTGGTTAGGCAAATTGGTATGAGTAATATAATTGCATGGCTTGATGAACTTGATGGATTTGAGTTGAGTACTAGCTTAAATATTCTGTTAGTGTATCCACCTTAGCTTGGTGAGATATTTTGAATTACCAAGATTATTTGGTAGTTTAACTTTTGTCTGAAGTATTTCCTGTTTAGGGAAACATGTTTGTCAGGTACCTCTAATTGAGGATATCTTGGTGCCCATTTGTTTTGGCATGTGTATGGTGTTATACTCCTGATTAGTATAATGCCCTTGTAAATGTAGATCTTAGTTGTTGCTTGAATGTTTAGTTTGATGCTTGTGGTGTGATTACGTGTTGGTATACCACTTGTGGTTTGGTTTGCTTATTGAGTGTTGTTTTATTTTCATGTTGCGACGCTAGAGATAAACGCTACCGGAGTGGTATTTGGGAAGGATTTATCGGAGAACGATGAGAGTTTATTTCTTTGATCAATGAGGAGAAGTCCAGGAACATCATGCTGAAATCAGGCAAGCTATCCTCTGAGCTTGCATTTATATACATCTATTTTTGGTTCACATGTTTTACTTATAAAGAGCAAAAGTGATTTATGTGGTGTTTGCCACAAAAGCTATGATTTTGAAACCCTTTTCCAAAATATAAGTATATTATTTTGACACCCTATATGGAGATATTAGATGGAAATTCTTTTTCAAACTATAGGATGGGAAAAATATGGTTTACTCAAAACTCCTTTGGAAAATACTTGTGTGGTTGTGGAATACCGAGATGTCGGTGTGGAAATGGAGAAATGGTGAATGGTGGTGTTTATGAAAAATGCACATTGTGTCCTTGTACTTACAGAACAACCAATAATCTGTGCGACCACATTTACCCCCATATGGGAACAGGGCTTAGTCATATAATTTGCTCTTATTAGTATGGGATACCTCATCGACGGAGATGACTCCGTTATGCATGAGGGGATGGTTGGTGAACTCCCCTGACCCGGGTCCTCGCTCAAACTCTATGGAAAGATAAGGAGGAGGATAGAAGGTTTAATAGACCGCCGGAGAAAACATATGAGTCCTCACACTTGGGGTTGCCGACGGGGACCGGACTGAGTGTCGGTGGGAATTATCATATGGGTAGGATCCTATACTAGCATGAGCAAAGGACAGGCTATGGTCGGTGACTCAACTTCGCATACACCTTGTATGGCGGGACGTGGCTGACACGATGAGTTACCGGATGGGTGTGGGAAAAGCGTGCTACCTCTGCAGAGGGTTAAAACTATTCGAATAGCCGAGTCCTCGGATATGGACAGTTGGAAAGAACTGCTTTGACCATGTGCAAGTTTTGGAAATGTTTAAGATTTAAAAAGGAAAATGGAGATGTTGTATTTGTGCAACTATACCGACGAGTCGGTATGAGGTTGCTGGAAAAGAGGAGGACCCTGAGGGGCTATGATCGAGAAGTGCAAAGTTTTGTGTCCTGAAAGTGGAAAATGTTTTATGCAACTATACCCAGGGGTTGGTAGAAGGTTGTTGGAAAACTGATTTGACCAGGAATGGTTCGGGTCGGAAAAGGAGGAGTTTTGGAGAAATAAACAAATGGTGATTTTCCGGGAAAATATTTATAAAAGAGACTTCTTACCTTTTTCAACAAAGATGTGTTTTCGGGAAAACGTTTTAAACGAGACTTCTTACAAAGACAGATTTATGGGAAAAGTTCTAAAAGCCTTCTTTCCTTTTTCAATGAAGATATAGAGATTTCAAAACAAAGTGTTATTAAACAAAAGTATTTAAACAATACAAAGAGTAGTGCATGCTCATTCCGGGGGTAGTTTGCGAGTACATTCAAATGTACTCATATTGGTTTCGTCCCTGGCTATTGTCTTAGCCAGATTCTGAAGAGGAGCAGTTCGAAGAAGAAGTGGTTAATGACGTCAATGCGAACTAGGGCGCTTCCCAGTCAGCTGCCTGTAGGGTTGGCAAGTGACTTGGGCTCCACGTTGATTGGGTGATTTCCGCTGCGAGTACCTGATGAAGCTATGGCTTCAATCAAGTAAGTAAATTTATTCGGTATTTATGGGTGTTCTGTGATATCAATTCGAGTTATGTGCAACAACAAACTGATCATGGGATTGTTGCAGGAAACATAACGGATATCTCGGATACCTAATCCGGGGTCCCCACACTGATCTAGCAAAGGATTCAGGTCCCCGAAGCTATCTGAATCAAAATAAATGTCTTGGTCCATGAAGATTAGGGGAAAAAATAGACCCAAGTGGACAGTGGCATTATATACTCCTACCGTACACTGAGTTGCATGCTGTGTGCTTCGAATTAATGGTGGTTATGGTGGTCTATTTAGAAGACGCATGATTAGTGTCGTTCACGCCTTGCAAGTGTCCGCGGCATGGGCAGAGTTCGATCGACCGGTTTGATGTAAACGATTGGAACAACACAAGTTGCATCTATTATGAGACGAGCTTTTCACCGAATATAGACGTTTTCGCATAACAAATTTCCTGACCTTTTCGAGACAGGGGGAATTAATAGATGGCGTTCAATATATCAAGCAGACCATCATGTGGTACTAGTCTTGTACTTCACGGCTCGATTCCTCGTCGTACTAAAATATTGTAGATTCGTAAAATGTACATCCATGCTTGGGTTCAGCTCATCCGGACAACCCAAACAAAGTGACTATGTACAGACCAAGAAGTTGGAAGCTTCTTGTAATTTGCTAATACAAAAAAAGGAGATTAATTATTGTAACAAGTTCTCAACTGAAACTAATTACCCTATGCAAACAGCTGATTGCATCTTCAAATGATTATCTTCTTCCAACACCCACTTCAAAAAACTTAGGATTAACACCTGATGGAGGTGTTCTTACAGATGTTTAAGACCATCCTTGCAGCCAGTAACTTCCGAACTCATGCACCGTCATCTATGAAATGATTTAGCTTTATCTTTCTAGCTTGCCTTGTGTGGCTTTTGGCTTCAACAACTTTGCCTATGGTTCGTTATGAGAAATGGGGTTTAACTTCTTCAGTAGTCCTTAAATCTTGTTCTATTAACGACCTTATTAATTTAAAACCGGGCAGATATGCCTTTTAACTAAAATGAAAAAGTACATGTATTTGGTAAGATTTACCATTCTGATTTCTAAGTGTTCCATCAAGCACATCGACCACGCACGGCAGGAAGTTTCTGTACCCAATAAATTTGTCTAGAGAAACTTAGTAGTCATGGCCTATCCAAACAAATTTTGGGTCTGTGACGAATTCAAATAAATATATTTATACTAAACTTTTATACTTATTTGTGACTTAATTTAGTCATATTATAATCTTAACGAGTATATTTTTTATCTATTAGTTTCCACAATTAACCATATTTGAATGTTGTAATATTAGTTATATCATTTTTGTTATACAATTGCAATGTATATCAATAAAAAATTGTGTTGTGAGAAATTTAAATCATACGTTGTAAAAAAGATTCTCCTTGAATTTTTAAATAAATAACATAACTTATTTAATGTATATGTATATATTTGTATCTGTGTATATGTGTGTGTGCGGATGAGTCTATTTTAATATCTTTAATATCATGGTAGGGTCTTTTAAGCGTATGCTCTAATAATAAATATATTAATAGTGGTTTCTCGTGTATGATTAGATAAGCATATTTATATAAACTTGTAAAGTATAAATTAAAAAATCGGTAAATGTGTCTTGCAAATTTGATTTGCTACGAGGTTGAAAATGTATGTATGCTTTCTACCTCGTATTGAAATAGTATTGATTGTTGTAATCACCGGATATTCTACTTTATATACGGTTTCATTGCCCTATATGTTTGCTCGCCTGCTACGTGTTTGGTGCATCATCTGTTGTATGAAACGATCTATTTCTCAAATAAAAGGCCAAACATAAAATTAAACATTAAAGTCTTGTTAACATAGATTTGAGTACAACATATAAAACATCCTCACGAGAGAGACTAGCAGTTTAACGAAAACTCATGGTTATCTAGTGGCACGCGATATTGGTCAATTATGTCGACCCGCTTCTGGAAACTGATATTTTTCATATATTTAAGGGTCTCTCTAGCGCTCAATCGAATGAGAATTATCTCAATTCTCATTCACATGACGTCATCAATTTCAATTGCAAGTCAAGTTGCAACTCATGATTAGCACGAATCACCAAGCAAATCAAACGGTCCGGAGCAGTTGCAAGTCCACTTGTAACTCAGGCGAATGAGAATTAACTTAGTTCTCATTCACATGACGTCATCAAATCTCAGTTGCATGTTGACTTGTAACTGATGCACGAATCACGAAGCAAAGCAAATGGTTCGAATCAGTTACAAGTCCACTTGCAACTGATTACGTCATGCGATTGAGAACTAAGCTAATTTTCAATCGATTGAGAATTAGCAAAATCGTATATTTAATATTTGATTGCACTTAATGAAAAATAGGTCCTCTCATTCTAGGGCCCGGGATGGTCGACCTGATGGCCCGGCCCTGTTCGTAGTCGTCGTTTATGGGCCATATGGCTACACGATTCCAAGGCAACCTAGCAAAGACAACCACACTACACAGTAGTACACAGAGTCACGCACGGATGCACTAGCTAGTTCATGGCAGTCAATGATCTTACGGTTGAGAAAGCCACCACCACCACCAAGACGAAGCGTTCCAATCGGTCACCAGCCGAACTGTCTCGTACGCAGCAGGCACCGATGTCGACATCGATCGGAGGCGAAGAAACGACCAGGTCGAAGCGAAATGTACCCTGCACCTGGAACTCCATGCATCGAGCGGGCAGTAGAAACTAGAAACGCGCACACGTCAAGGAGACAAGGACCGTCCAAAAAGTGGAGCTCGCGGGTTCATTGAACGTCGCCGGCGACGGAGATCGGTCGACCCGGGCCGTGTGTGTACGCCTGCGTGCCGCGTAGTGCTTTTCTTCCCCGACGAGCGACGACCACGACGGGTAAAAGCGCACCCAAGATTGGATGACAAGTCCACGTCCGATGCGTCCCCCAGCCACAGTAGCGCCGATCAAGCTTCTCCTTCTCTGCTTTCGATGGAACTCCTAAGATCAGTACGTAAACTAGCTTGCCAAGGTAAAGGTAAAGTATTCGCTCTGTTCCATAATTCTTATCGTGGTTTTGGTTTAAATTAGAACTAAAACCACGGTAAGAATTATGAAACGGGTAGTAATTAACGCATATATCGAGCACGACGACAATAGTCCTTTATTTGGATGTTAATTTTTTGCACGAACTACTTCACACGGTGATTATAGTATAGTCAGGAGAGGAGTTAGGATTTGAACATAGGGGGGCGAAAAATACAATTACCGTGCAAGGGACATAACATGAAAACATGCCAAGACTTGAATGTAGCATTATAGTCAAATACTCCCTCCATCCGAGTTTACAGCCTTACAGGGCACGCACACATTTTAAGAAAAGTTTTACCATTAAATTTGGTCAACAAGATATAAATTATATTTCACAAAAATTATATCCAATGGTATAATTTTTGTGATATAAAATTTCAAATTTGCTGACTAAGTTAATGATCAAAGTGTGTTTTTAAACAACGTGCGTGCCTCTAGGGAGTAACGAGGATAATTCGGCCGACGCAGTCGGCTTTCATGCCTGGGAGACACATTTTAGAAGGTGTGGTTGTCCTACATGAAACCATTCATGAACTCCAAAGGAAGAAAATGGATGGAGTTATCTTTAAAATTGACATTGAGAAAGCGTATGATAAAGTAAAATGGCCCTTTCTCCAACAAGCTTTGCGTATGAAATGTTTTGCGCAAGAATGGTGCAATTGGATTATGCAATTTGTTCCGAGGGAAGCATCGGGATTCGAGTTAATGATGACATCGGTCATTATTTCCAAACTAAAAAGGGTCTTAGACAGGGGGATCCGTTGTCTCCTATGCTGTTTAATATAGTGGCAGATATGCTAGCCATCTTAATCGCGAGGGCGAAGGAAGATGGTCAGATAGGTGGTCTTATACCTCATTTGGTCGAGGGAGGGCTATCTATTTTGCAATATGCAGATGATATTATATTGTTTATGGAGCATGATCTTGAGAAGGCGGTTAATACGAAACTCATGCTCTGTATTTTTGAACAACTGTGGGGGCTCAAAATAAATTTTCACAAGAGTGAAATATTTTGTTTTGGGAAGGCTAAAGAGGTAGAGTATCAGTACAAGCAAATCTTTGGATGTGAGTCTGGATCTCTACCTTTTAAATATCTTGGAGTTCCAATTCATTATAGGAGACTCCGAAATGACGAATGGCAACCAGTTGAATGCCGTTTCGAAGGCAAACTTGGGTGTTGGAAAGGAAAGATGTTGTCTTACGAGGATCGGTTAGTTCTTGTTAATTAGGTTTTAACAAGCCTTCCAATGTTTATGCTATCCTTTTTAGAATTACCTAAAGGGTAAGGAAAAGGTTAGATTTCTATATATCACGCTTTTTTGGCCGAGTGATGAGAATAAACGAAAATATAGATTAACTAAATGGAACATTATATGTCGTCCAAAGGACCAGGGAGGTCTAGGGGTCAACATACTTGAACTAAAGAATAAATGTTTGTTAGCAAATGGTTGTTCAAACTTTTAAATGAGAAAGGGGTGTGGCAGGAGCTGCTACAAAACAAGTACCTTCAAAGTAAAACTTTAGCTCAAGTGGAAGCTCAACCTACAGAATCTCCTTTTTGGAAGGGCGCCTAATGAGAGTCAAAGATGATTTCTTCAATAGAGGTTCCTTTAAAATTGGTAATGGGGAAACCACAAGGTTTTGGGAGGACACTTGGCTGGGTGATTCCCCATTAATGAACCAATATCCATTACTATATAACATTGTGCAACACCAGCATGTTTCGGTTCATGATGTGCTTCACAATGCGCATCCACTAAATCTAGGATTTAGAAGGCCCCTTGTTGGGAATAAATGGGATATGTGGTCTCATTTATGCCTTAGACTAATGGAGGTAACGTTGAGTGATGTTCCTGATTTTTTAAGTGGAATCTGACTTAGAATGGGCAATTCACAGTAAAATCTATGTATAAGGACCTAATGAATGGACATACTAGATATTTACAGAAGTATCTTTGGAAATTAAAATACCGTAAAAAAATTAAAATATTTATGTGGTTTCTTCATAGAAATGTCTTGTTAACAAAAGATAATCTTGCCAAGAAGAATTGGCATGGGAGCTCACATTGTTCTTTTTGCGGGAATGATGAGAGTATTGAATACCTTTTTATTCCTTGCCCTTTTGCAAAACATGTGTGGCGTGTTTTTTTTTGTACTTATAATATTCCTCCTCATACTAATGTCACAAATATATTTGGGAATTGGTTGCTGGGATGGACAAAAAGACCAAGGATAGGATTCGTATAGGCGCTTCAGCTATTTTGTTGGTCTATTTGGAATTGTAGAAATGATATTGTTTTTAACAGGAAAGATACTTTTCATGTATTACAGGTTATTCATATAGCGGTGCACTGGATCCAGTTATGGGCTTTCCTGCTGCCTTCGGACCAGCCGGACCTCATGGTGGCTGGGTGCACGAGACTACTGTGGGTGGCACAAGATTTTTTCTCCCGACATACGTGGCAACATATTAGTAGGCTTTCGTAGTTGTGCTTTTGCTTATCAGTGTCGGTTGAGGTCTGTCTCAATCTTTGTGATTCTTGAGATGTAAACCCGAATAAGATATTTTCAACTTTGTAATAATCGGCTGTGTGCATCACTCGATGCAGAGGCTGAGATTAATAAAATTCCTTTTTCTAAAAAATAATAATAATCTAAGCAAAGTTGAAATTTACTTCCATCCACGGTGAATTTGCATTTTTTTGCAGTAGTTAGAGACTGAATCAAATAGCTTGAAATAGCTATGTATTTCTGGTGTCTTTCTCTTCATGGTTTATGCAACCGTGAACACTCGGCAACAATTTTTTGGTCGTAAGCACTATAAGGCGCCACTTGGTGTATTTCTCATGTCAAAACTCCTCTAAGAGCTACCACATGGTGCCATGTGTCATGTTTACCAAGTGTAATTGACTTACATTTCAAAGGTGATGAGTGCATTTTGCATCATGTTTTAGTTATTTTACTGAATACCCACATTTTTCGGTGTAACACTATACATAAACTTTCGTTCTATCTAATCTAATGGAAGAACGACTACCTTCTCCTAAAAAAGATAAACTAGCCACAGAGGGAGCGAGCTTGAAGAATACTTTTGCTTTGTTTTGAATACTAGATCAAGCGGTTGGCTTAATTGGTCACCATGAAGAACACCTTTTTTTCCTTTTTCGAAATGGGGAACAAAACCCCCGTCTCTGCATCGAAACGATGCACACAACTTTTTAGTGTATAATTAGAAAGATACAAAGATAACAAATCTGAGGCCACATGCCTCACGACAGAAACTACTAGTTCGCTGTTTCTTTTTAAAAATAGGAGGCTTAATTGGTCACCAACTCACCATGGAGAACACCTATTCGCTGTTTCTTTGTAAAAATAGAAAACCTAGGAAAGACAGATGAGAAGTCCTCGGTTGTTGCACTTGTACCAGAATACATTCAATCTATCCATGGTTCAAATCACCGGGACACAGCCACTGTGGTCACGGTCCAAGAAGATGAAGTGTCTCGACCCTAGCAATTTGCCCGAAATAATGCCGATTTCAGTTGCCTTTCCGGCAACTTGCAGATAGCAACAAGTTCGAAGCATAATATAGCTAGCTATTCATTGTTTAAGACTAGTAGATCAAGTGGCCCCTTAACTGTGAACCATAATAATACAGTGTGCTGTGCTAATCTAGCAATGGGTTCAGCTTCCCTAAGCTACCTGAATCATAATAAAAGTCTTGGTCCAGGAAGATGAGGAGAAAAATTAAGCCCAAGTGGACAGCGGCCGGCGGGGTGTACTTGCAAGCTGTGTGCTTTGAAAGTTTGAAGAGCGCTGCTATACGTCCGACGATTTCCATCCCACGTTTGTACGACAGAACTGACGGACCCTTCGATGGATCATACAGGCAAACCGTAGACCATAGAAGCAAACTGTGGACCGATGGATGGAGCGTCGGACGAAAATCGTACACCAAGCGTCGTACGCAAAGCAGATCCGAAGTTTGAAATGGTGGTTCATTTAGAAGCTGGTGTCCTTCACGCCTTGCAACTATCAGCAGCATGGGCTACAAAGAGTTCGATCGACAGATTTGATGTAAACGATTGGAGCGACACAAGTTGCATTGATTCATTCTGAGACGATGTTTAATTTGCTTGTCTTCTCCAACTAGTAATTAACACCTATAGGAAGGGGATAGTTTATCTAGCTGGTTTCAATGCCTCTTTGATGATTCGATCTGTCCATCGATCTGATCCGTGATCAACAAATTTACCTCATATGGTTCGTTGTTGCATGGTGATAACTGAAAACCTAACTTCTTAATTTAAAGCGTCGTTGAACAATTCAAACCACTCTTCCAAAAGTCAAAATCGTAATATGAAATATAATTACGCCGGTTCGTCTTTCAACAGGCCACCTACACTCAACGCGTGAACGCCGAAGAGTAAACCATTGATGCATGCATGTTGTCTCGTGCGTCGCCGGCATCCATCGATCGATAGCGACCTATTTTGTAGTTGAACAAGAAATAGACAAGGTTAATTATATTACCAGCGAAATGGACGGACGCTCCTGTCATGCATGCATTAACCTGAACTACCTCTATGACAGCCAACGGTTCTTCCTCACTCGTACTTCATTATGGTTTTGTTAGCAACTGTCTGCGGGTTTTCTTGCCAGCTTGCATTGTTCCAGAGCTGTGGTCGAGGTATATACAGCTAAGGTCTCGATATTTGGCGTACACGGATCAAGTGGTTCCTCGATCGGCCGTGCATCAAGAATCTAACCGCGGATTCATCTCCCCAAGGAAACCTGATGAACTAACAGGTCAATCTTGCAGGCATGCAAGCATGGTCCAAGAAAGGCGAAGAGAGAATCAAGATCGACCTACAAGTTGCCCACCCTTTGCGATGATGAAAAACACTTTTTTTCGAAATGGGGAACGAAGCCCCAGCCTATGCATCAAAACGATGCACACAACTTTTTTATTGCATAATTCAAAAAGATACAAAGATAACAAATCCGAGGCCACATGCCTCGCGACAGAAACTACTAGTTCGCTGTTTCTTTTTTAAAAATAGGAGGCTTAATTGGTCACCATGAAGAACACCTTATTTGCGCGCAGTTTCTTTGTAAAAATAGGAAACCTAGGAAAGACAGATGAGAAGTCCTCGGTTGTTGCACTTGTACCAGAATACATTTCAATCTATCCATGGGTTCAGTTCACCGGGACACAGCCACTGTGGTCACGGTCCAAGAAGATGAAGTGTCTCGACCCTAGCAATTTGCCCGAAATAATGCCGATTTCAGTTGCCTTTCCGGGCAACTTGCAGATAGCAACAAGTTCGAAGCATAATATAGCTAGATATTCATTGTTTAAGACTAGTAGATCAAGTGGCCCCTTAACTGTGAACCATAATAATACAGTGTACTTGCAAGCTGTGTGCTTTGAAAGTTTGAAATGGTGGTTCATTTAGAAGCTGGTGTCCTTCACGCCTTGCAACTATCAGCAGCATGGGCTACAAAGAGTTCGATCGACAGGTTTGATGTAAACGATTGGAGCAACACACAAGTTGCATTGATTTATTCTGAGACGAGGTTTAATTTGCTCGTCTTCTCCAACTAGTACCTCTCTCATATGGTTCGTTGTTGCATGGTGATAACTTAAAACATAACTTCGTAACTTAGTACCTCTCTCATATGAATTAACAGGTCAATCTTGCAGGCATGGTCCAAGAAAGGCCAAGTGAGAATCAAGACCGACTTCTCCTTAAAAAGTACGACTCGTCCTATTTCTGGAAACCCCTCCTTTCTCTACAGTGCTCAGAGGCGAACTCGAGGCGATCTCGGTTTCTCCGGCGGCCGCCGGCGTATCTGCGGGATTCCTCACCCTCCGCCGGCCGCTTCGGCGGCGGGAGGGTGGGGAATCCCCAGATCTGCGCTCCGGCGTGTAGTTTTAGGGTTTGGGGGCGGCGCTGGCGTGGTGGGTCGTCGGCGTCGTCCTTTTGTGCTCTGCGGCTCCCCCGATCCGGCGTTGTCTTCGACGGTGCTGCCGAGCTGCGGGTGAGTCACCCATCTGCCGTCGTTATCTCCGCGGCGACGGCAGGTTGGTGACGAGTGTACAGGAGGCCGGCGGAGGGAGTCAAGACGGTGGTTGCTGCGCGGGCTGGTGGTGAGCAGGCGGAAGATCTGTGGCGCTGGCCCCAGATCTGGGAAGATCGAGCTTGGGGAGGCCCCCGGCCGATACTGCTTCTTCCGGCATCAGATCCAGCTCCACGGAGTTGGTGGATACTGCGGCTCGTCAACGCCTTCGGGCTAGGAGCTCTTCTGCTCCCGCGGTGGGTCTTCCTGGCGGCTGGCTTCTTCGGCGTCTTCGACGGTGGAGGGACGGCGTGCTGGGCGACCTGGAGGATGAAGATGGAGTGTGCCAGCGTTGTTGTTCTTTGATTCCTCTCTGTTCTTTCTTTGCTTGTATTTGGATGTGTACTGCTTTCTTTCTCGTATGAATACAAGTATGAAAAATCAAAAAAAAAAAAAAAGAATCAAGATCGACCTGCAAGTTGCCCACACCTTTGCGATGATGGCAATCTACTATATCATTCATATATATTTCACCAAAGACACCTTCTCACACAAGTTTCTTTGCCTTTCAAGACAGAGGGAACGACATTAAAAATATCAAGCACGCCGTCAGTGTATTATGAAGTGGTACTAGGCTACTAGTCTCATACAGCGGCTCCCCTGGTCGTACTAAAATATTGTGGAGTAGTGAATGCAGATCGATCCATATGCTTGGGTTCAGATCACCCGGACAGCCCAACTAAGGAGACTACGTACAGACCAAGGAGATGAAGCTTACGCAAAGGAGACTTTAAATTGCCTTTCTGGGCAGCCCCATATACCAGCTGCAACTGCAATCAGTAGTGAGTATTTCTCTAGCAACTTGCGAGAGCTTAGATTGAGAAACAGCTCACGCATTTCATTGTTTAGAACGAAGACCAAGTTGCCCTCCGTTCTTACTTGGTCATGATCGAGTGCTCCCCGATGCAAAGCAGGTATACGTACGTAGACTAAGACGTCTGGGTCCAAAGCTGTTCAGTTGAACGAAAGATGAATCGAAGAGTTGAAAGTTTTGTTCAGGTCTCTTTCTTTTCTGCATCTTTTCAGCAGTTTCTTAGGCACGAACCAACATGGAAGTTTGTGATAATTTTCCTTGAATATTTGAATCGACGGGCGCCTATGTGATTAAGTTTGTGAAACCAACGGCAATGACGACACGCATGGTCGATCAGGACAAATTTTTTAAAAGAAGTAATTAGTCTAGCAGCGTTGTTATTTAAGGGCACCGGCCGGAGCCGGAGAACTGCGGAGCTCAGATACAATGGATCTTCCATGTCACAGACGACAACACTCGACAAATTAAAACAGCTACACCGCGTCCAAAGATGCGGCTTTATCGAATGAATCTCCGAAGAAAATTGCTCCGTGGAGCGACTTCGGAATCGTCGATGAACAAGGGCTCATATACTAGCCGCACTGGTTTTTTCATATTTAAACGTACACACATGCACCTCCGCCGCGTTTAGGTCTCCAGGCCGGTTAGGAGCATCTCCAAGCCCCAAGGCCCAAGGGTACATGAAGCTCTGAGGTGGCCTCTCATCGATCCATTTTTCTCTAAGAGCTTCTTTGATTCAAAGTAACTTTATAGGCTTCTTTGATTCATAAAATAGGAAAAATGTTAGAATAGGAAACCTATAGGCCGGATTGGGATGACATCGGTCCCAAAATGGAAGTTGTCGTTGATTTTGCTCCCACGAATCAACAATTTAGAATTTGACCATGACTATACTTATATCATATAAGGATAAATGAATGAAATAATTTTCAAGATAATTGCAACGATACT